>ML208498.1:40831-56815 GCA_004369065.1 Pluteus cervinus
ACACTAAACTTCATCTCTTCGCCCATGTCCAACTCAACACACTTGACGTCCTTGACAGTGTTGAGTTTATCAACCCACCACTGCATCAAGTCTTTTCCATCCATCAAGGCTTTAGGTGCTCCCGACGCGTCAATTGTCACCACTTGTGATTTGGGACATCGATGCTTGTAGAATTGTAAAGGGACATTCCGACGAACATCCGCATTCGCAATCATACTTGAATCCGACGCGTCAGAGGGAGGCGGGACTCCCAAAATCATTTGAACCCGACAACCAAGCCGACAACGGAAGTGTTGTCGGCCTCAACCCCCAATCATACAATGTCCACGGTAGAGGAAGATGAGACCATGTATATTCCTCATATACACAGGACCCGTTTATCAGATGCGCAAGTTGGGCGACAAGGATTCTAACAGACTCGTAAGTCACAACAACAACAACAAAAAACAGACGAGAACCACATACGCTTTTTGAAGAAAATGATTCCAACCTTGGCCCCAGACGTGTTCTTAGACATTCTTGTTACGCTCCTTTTGCAGTTATCAAGGAGGGCGGTTTCGGCTGTACAGAGGTCATGGGGTTGCAAAGACGACGTTATCGTGTAAGATAAAGTTCAATCGGAGTTTCGTCAAAATCCGAATTTATTGAAATTTACCACCCGCCTGCTGCCGCAATGTCCCTGGACGGCGTTCAGGCAAACATCCATTTCTTCTTCATTCGATATTTGGGTACAGAAAAGCTCAAGGAGATATTTGGTGAAACTTTCGACTCTGAGCTCGCCCGTGAATCTGCCCTTGATGCCCAGCTGGACAAGAACTATGCTTCGGAGCTTGCATTTTACGGCGTCGAAGATGTAGGGGGCACTTCTCCGATACCTGCCCTATCCGGTGTCGAAAAGCCAGAGCGGGATCTACCCTATGGCTTTCTGGCGGAGACTCACAGTACGTTTTCAGACTCAAAATATGTTCTCACTCAAACTGACGATTCGGTCCCAACGCAACTCATGGCCAGGAAACTTCATTCGCATATTTTTGATGCAACAAACGCGTGTTTATATGTCTAAAAAATCCAAATCCAAGTTGAAAGATGTATCGAAAGCTTTGGAATTCCTTCCAAACGAAGTGTTTTTTGAGGTGACGAACTCGTGTTCGATTTTACGCGCCGCTGTCTGATATCTCGTCAAGGTCTTTTCGTACCTTCGCCCAATCGACTTGTATAACCTTTGCATCGCAGGACAGCCGTTTCGCAGATACTTGGTTGAGGGAACAACTTCTGAATCGACATGGCGGAAAGCCTACGTGTTGGAAGACCTGGAGACCGACCCACATACAGCAAACCCAATCCCACTGCCACCCAAACAAATTTCCGGCTTCTGTTGGGCACATCTTCTATTTGGCCCATCGACTTGCAGTGCGCCCCCTCTAGGTTTTTCTCAGTGCAATCGTCGTGGGGCTGTCGTCGATTTTACACATTGCCACCGAGTTTGTCGCTCGTGCTGGCAGGAATAGTAAGAATGGTGTTTTTATCCATCCGATAATCACAGCTCATCAATTCTGTTAGCTACACTTTGAAAGACAAAATCACTGTTGATGATCCAGATAATTTCATCTGGGATGTCATCCCCACCAGTTGCCGTCGCCGTTGAGTCCATTTCCCCCGTCATATACCTTTTATTAAGGAGCTGGCACAGTGGGTGGTAGAGTATCTGTCTTTTATTCTCTGGATGAATATTACATCCCAGAGATACGACGAATGGAGCATCGCCTTGCCATGAAGAAAGCCGAACTGTCCGAGGACAAGTACCGTCTGTATGTTCAGAGCTTGAAAGCTGAAGCTCGTGAGCGAGCTCAGGTATGCGTCAATTAATCCTGTTGTGTATATATATCGCTGATGAGTCCCACAGTGCGCAGAGAGATATCAAGCGTGGACAGACAACATGATTGAGGACGCTTCGAATTACATCAATCGCCTAACGCGCAAGAGCAATGCTCAGTATGCATTCACGTACCACCATATTAGAAAATGATTCTAATTTACGATTCCACAGAGTGATCAAGAAAATCGTGAAACTTGGATATACACAAGAAGAAGCCAGTTCTGCTAGCCTAGAACTACTCCTCATGCGGAATGACCGGCGATTCATCATGTACAAACTCACTCCCCGAGGTCCGTATGCTTTTCGTTTCCATATCAAGCCGTTTAGTGACGTCTTCCTCAAGTCTGGAGGAAGTTCGGTCCAATGCTTTTGAGACGTGCTGAAGTGGCCCGTGTTGAAGCTCATTGGGGGAAGCTGATCCTTGGGATCAACGAAGAGAAGGATCTAGTCAACCAACTGTGGACACGGTTCCAACACACACAAAAGGTTTCGACCTGGGAACACTTACCACCTGTCGAACATATAATGGGTCTCAAACCGATCCACTCTCTCATGGTCGACGGAATAATCCGGCGGCTCAAGGGCGACCAGGCCGGAACTGAGGACAAGTACGAGAAATACTTCGATCAACTTCCCGACCTCATCACCCGTTGGCAAAACGGGCTCTATTCCCATTACAATGGCATCATTCCACGTTCAGCATGTCGTATACCACGAAACTCAGACAGCTGGTCAGATCTTGAGTTTCTTGAAGCCATGTTCTCCCGTGCAACCTGTGTCTTCGAGTGCATGAATTGTCCGACGGAGCGGAACGGGACACCTTGGCAGCCAGGTCGCGTTCTCATTGGATGGAAGGCCTTCAACGGTCACCTTGCCTGTCCGTTTCGAAGCTGGAGGGATAAATTGGAGTACAGTTACGTTGGCGCGACAGCAGCAAGCGCGTTAGTGACTCTGGCTGGTTTAGATCCTCAAACTGCACTTGAAACCGACGTTGATGCACTAGACTACCGCTTCACTTGCGCTAACTGTAGCATTGGGCCTACTGGCCGTCGTGGATATCGTGGGCACAAGGCATGGACATGGAGGGAATGTGTATGTATCTCCTTTGTTCCGCTGTATTTTACTTATGAAAGTATAGGTATATCACTTCATCCAGATGAATCGGAATGAACAAATCAACCACGAGATACCGAAGTGGAATCGTCTCTCTCCAGAAATGTCTGCATATATTAAACGACGTGAGGTTCCCGGATATGCCTTTGATCTTTCGTGGTCCTGTCTGCATTGTCCTCCGGGTACCTGGTTGGATGATACTAGGAGTCGCACAATTCGCCACGTTATAACAAGGTACATCTTCCAATTTTCTATTTATTTCGTCTTGAACTGACTGGTTATAGCCACGGCATTCGGATACCCAAGGCCGAGGTCGATTACAAGCATACGATGCGAGGTCCATCATCCCCTCGAATGGCTATCGGGTTATCAGAATACCCAACCCCAGAGCAGTATTCCTGTTTGCGTTGCGAAAGACCGGAAAGTAGGCTATATGCGCATCGCTCAATTATTTCACATCTCCTGGATAAGTCCGTCATATTATCTCTGCCTCTCGCTTTTGCTGAATCGTTTCTTCTTGTAGGCATGGGATTCGTGACACAGAAGAAGGCCGCGAATATGTATGCATCCCGCTATACGACGCACACTTTACCTCTCCGTGAATTGCTTTTTGTTGATTCTGCTGTTACACGTTGCGCACCTCTAAATTTTCCTCAAGTCGATTAATTATACAGCGGTGGAATGACCCTTCTTAATGCCGCTGGCTTCGGTTCTTCCTGATTAGCTTTGGCTTATATCAAAGGTGAACTCAAACCGTACTGACAGGGCTTCAGATGGAAGCGGTGATTAGGTTTGTTCTCCTTCCGTCCACTTAGACCTTGTTTGACAGTACTACTGATGACACGCAGTCTCTATTCACCGGTGGACCGGTCAGTACCCCTCGAAAGCTGTAAACTCGGCGAACAGTAGAGAAGTTCCTGGACCTGAACTAATCAAGGCCTACTATACTCAGTCCACTGTATGATCGTGACCTGCATCCGGAGGAGTCTATCTCCGACAAGCCTTCCTCCTACCTCGCTAGCTCCAATTTGAAGTTGATCACTCAAGGCTTGATCGAGGGGTTAAAGAGTACCGCGGAGTACCCTTAGAAGGACGGAGGAGCCGCAGCGGGCCAGCAGGTACTGGCGTTCGTATGCGTGTGTGCTTGGGCGCGTTCAAAAAGAACCCGATTTAGAGTTTGGCCAAGCCGATGTTTGATGGCAAACACATTTTCTCCTGTTTCTTTAGTGCTCCTTACCCGTACAGGACCACTACTAAACTGCTTTTTTACAGTGGCAAGCCTGCTCACTCTTCAAAACTTCACGTCTAGGGTCGACAGGATAATCATGGAGGATCTCAGCTAATTTCGTTTCGCCAGGGTACAAGTAATAACCAGCCATCCTTGGACTTCTATAACCCGGCCAAAACATAGCTAGCCGTGTGTGGATAGACGACCGAGGGCGAAGGTATTTTAAGTGCTTTGAATTCTTATGACGACTTTTGACGGCTATGTTTGACAGGATGTCGTGCCGGAGTGGGAACTTGGTTCAGGCTACAGAAGGATGGAACAACTCGGCGTGGCAGATTCTCGTGTGAAGCCTTCTAATCACGGTTGGGAACCTGATTCGAGCATCCAATGTCGACCTCTCCTTGTCCTTATCGTTTCCAGTGGCAAATGACGAGCCCTACGCACACACCCTCTTCAGCTTCAGAGGTTGACTATACCTCTCAATCCGCACTTGACTTCGAGATATCCCGAATCTCGGAGAGAATTCATCAACTCTGGTTGGCGCGTAATGCCCTGACACCCATATCTCGCCTTCCTCCCGAAGCCATCGTTCGAATTTTTGCTTGGTTACAAGAGATATACCGCCATGACCTCTCTCACCATGGTACATCGTCCAGAAACTTTCTGGATGTCAAGTGGATGCGGGTCACACAGGTATACGGTTATTGGAGGAAAGTCGCCAGTAGTTTCCCAGGATTGTGGAATAATACGGATTCTTTGTCGTCGGGAGAGTCGTCAGTTAAATCCCAGCGTAAGGCTCTCTCCTCGCCTCCCCGTGTTCAAGTTCATGAAGAACTCCTCTAGACTCAAATGAATTGGCACCACAGAATTCTACACTTGGGTTTATATCGCCCATCCGTTACACCTCCCAAGCCACCATCGACCTGGAGGCATACCACCTCCTGGAACAAATGGGCGAACTTTGTTCGAAACGTAATTCGCTGGCACCTGTCTCTCAACTTCCACCCGAAGTCCTCGTCCAGATATTCGGATGGCTACAATCCTTATATCGCCATGAGGCCGAGGTGGAGTTTCATTCCCCCAAGTACTATCAAAATCAATCACAGCTAGAGCTTAAGTGGACTCGGGTTACACAAGTGTATACCTATTGGCGGAGAACTGCCAGAGGTTCCCCTAGCCTCTGGACCCGGGTTATGTGGAGAAACCCGTTCTGGTTGGAGGAATCCTTGACACATTCCCAACCTCTCCCCTTGGTGCTCGATGGAATGGGACTAGACTCAACCTATTGCCTTACGCAACTACACAAAGATCCAACTTCGTTCTCTCGCGTGCGAGTATTCGACCTCGGTTTCCGAGTGTTGTCCCGGCGGCGTGGAAGTATCTTGGGGTCCGTCCTACTACAACCTGCCCCAAACCTTGAGGTTTTCAACCTCGGTCGTACACCCACATCTCTGAGCTCGTTTACTCTGCCAGATAATATTTTCCACGGTATCTCACCTCGTCTCCGTCATGTCACTTTGACCGGCATGTCAGCATCATGGACCAAAGCAACCTTTCTAAAAAACCTATCAACTCTTACAATACATATGTCCTCCGCCCCACCTTGGCCTTCTCTTGATACTCTAATCGTCGTCTTGCAACGCATGCCTATGCTCGTCCGTCTCGACTTGAAAGATGTCCTCAAACGGAGGGAACCCTATGAAATCACTTGCCACACATTTGCTCAGCTCCCCTGCCTAGAAGCCTTTCTCTATACGGGGACTCACTTTCCCCAAGATCACGCTCTCGTCAGCCATATCCACTTTCCAGCACAAACACAGGTGAAATTCTACTCAAAATCTTTCAAAAGGCGTGCCTTAGGAGATGATTTTCCACAAGTTCTTAGCACCTTTGCCCGAGTGAGAACAAGCGAGGAGATCACAACTCAATCGATGAACTTCCATTACGAAGACTTCGACCACACCTTAACGCTGGCTTGGATAGTAACCCCGTCTTCTGATCCTGAATACCCATCTCCTTCCGTTTCAACTGTACCATCTCCGGGCAGTATCCGTACTACCAGACGTCCCCAGCTCCATATCGACCCACCATCGGCGTCATCGATAACGCAAAAGGTGTTCGATACCCCAGATCTACTGGCCAGTGGATGGATCCCCCGAATCAATGCCCTTCCTCTCAACAGTCTTGAAGTTTTTCGAACCAATGTCGAAGTGACGCCAGGAAGCCTATGGACGAACGTATTCCAGAGCATGCCAAATTTGAGGGATATTTTCCTCGAGGGCTCTTCTGGAGTGTTCTTGTTACAGCATCTTGTCGACAGCCATCCGACTTCCACGATGACCCCATCTATTCTATACAACGGCACTACCTTGCCCTGCCTCCGCGAAATCCATCTCACTAAAACCAACTACAAAGATTATCCCGTCCAACTACACTCCCTCGCCCACGTCTTGGCGGAACGGAAGCTCTATGGGTCGCCTGTCCGTTTGATCTCGTTCACAGCTCAAGAATGTCGCGCGTCCGAGCAATTTCAAGGTCTAGTTGAAGAGTTGAAAGCCGTGGTCGAAGCAGTTGGGTGGGACGGATCAGGCATTTGACCTGTGACAGTTCCACTAAGAAATACGAGGTGTAGCTTTTGACAAAGGAGGACTGTAAATATTTCAATAGACCATCTCTGAATTCTTTCCGTATGGATCTGTACAACGGGGGAGATGTGGTTGTCCGGAACGTGAGAAAGTCGGGAGGCGTGATGATGCGCTTTTCCCAAGGTCGCACCGAGTCACTATACGCCCATGAAAGCCAACCTCTCTTTCTTCCTTGCTCGAGATTTGGGCGCTCGAAAGCTCAAAGAACTTCTTGGCGATGCTTTCGAGTCAGATGCGCCTGCTCAGAGCGAGGGTTCGGATGGGCTCCATGGGGTCTATGCATCAAATTTATCAAACCTGGCATTCCATGGCGTAGAGGATTGTGATGGTATGTCTGCGATACCGTGTATATTTGGTATAGAGGAACGGAAAAGAGATGCAACCTATGACTTCCTGGTGCCGACAGACAGTGCGTTCTCCTCGTAAACGATATCCAATCCTAACAAACCGTTCAGAAAACATCATCCGAATATACCTCATGCAGCAGACGCGTATTGTAATGTCGAGAAGGCCAAAATCGAAGATAAAAGACCTATCAAGAGTTTATAATCTCCTCCCGATCGAAATCTTTTTCGAGGTAGTGATTTCCTTACATAGTTTGGCCTTGTCGGCTGATCCCACCTTTCAAGATCTTTTCACACCTCCAAGCCCTCGACTTGTATAATCTCTGTCTGGCAGGGCGACTCTTCTACAGTTCCCTGACTGGATCACAGGCTTCTGAGCGGACATGGCGGAATGCATACAGACAGGTCGATCATGTACATTGGATCCCTCCCCCACCTCCACAGGTTTCGGGCTTTCATTGGGCACACTTACTTTTTGGCCCGCCCTCATGTTCCGTATCTGCTCCTGGATTACCTCGGTGCAATCGGCTTGGAGCTGTCATCGATTTCGTCCAACGACACCGAGTATGTCGTGATTGTTGGCTCAAATGGTACGATATGATATCCTATCTGTCAGGTAGCAGTCCCGAACTTCATTAATTGACCCAGCTACATCACCAAATGCGAAGACCCGGATTACCAGCACGATCATCCCGTTTGGACACTAGTTCCCGCCAGCCGGCGTCGTTGTTGAGTTCCTCCTCTTTGCCTCATAACCTCTCGGACTGAGCCACTGCAATAGTGGGCGGCGGCTTGCATCATCTTCATTACACTGACTATAGATATTATCAACCACAAGTGCAGAAGCGTCTTTTAACAAAACGAGTCGAAATTACTGAAGAGACAGTGGTGCCTTCTCAGCACCTAGACAGCCTCAAAGCCGAAGCTCGTGAGCGTGAATACGTAAGATATAAACTATCGAGTGTGTATGTGCTCTAATTCTGTGTCAGTTCGCAGAAGAGTGTAGAGTTTGGTCCGAAGGGATCATCCAACGCGTTAAGGAGCATCTACATAATCGAACATGGGACGTGAAGCGAAGGTTAGGTATCCTCTCTTGTGGTTCAGTTCGTGTACTCACTTTTTGCCTTGTTCAATAGATCGGTCAGAAAGCTTATCAAGCTCGGATTTACTGCATTAGAGGCCGAATCAGCCACTTGGGTTCTGGTCCGAATGCAACATAGGCGAGAGATCACCCTTCATAGGCTCACCCCTGGAGGTTCGTATTACCTTCCCTCTTTTTCACCCCCTCGATGATGCTTCCCAGTTTGGAGGAAAATTGGGCCGCTCCTTGTGAAAACTATCCAAGACATCCGCGTAAATAAACCCCGGAACGAGCTGGCTCAGAGCATCACCAAAGAAATTAAACTCGTGGATAATTTTTTGGATCTGTACCTAGGGGCATATCCGCTCTCAACGCAGGACGTTTTACCGACAACAAAGCACCTAATGGTTTCCGAACCCATTTACTCCGCTATGATCGAGGCTGTATCCCGACGGATGAAGTCGAAGAACAGCGAGGCGGAACCAGGAGAAGGATACGAGAAGTATCACGATCAACTCTCAACATTGATTCATCACTGGCAAGATGATAGACGCTCTCATTACGCGAACAAGATTCCACATTCGTGGGCTGGTTCGTCACTATCTAACTCGGGGGACGACATATTCGCGCTCGCAACGTCTGTCTTCGAGTGCTTGGACTGCCCAACCGAGAATGGTAAAAAGGACCCATGGCAAGCTGGTCGTGCGCTAATCGGCTGGAAGGCTTTAAATGGACATTTTTCCTGTACATATCGAGATTGGGAGGATAAACTCGAGTTCAGCGAGAAAGGGGCCGAAGCAGCAAGATCTTTGGCGATCTTGGCTGGTCTGGAAGCTCGAGCTCCACTTTCATCCGACCTCGACTCTCTTGATTATCGCTTTACCTGTGAAAATTGTCCAATTGCGCGCAATCGTCATCGTGGATATCGTGGTCATGGTGTCTGGACCTGGAGGCAATGTGTATGTGTATATGTATAGTCCTATGCAATTCGATGCTGATGATGATTTAGGTGTATCACTTTATTCAAATGAATCGAGTCAAAGCCGCCAAGCACCTAACGCCTCGATGGAACCGCCTTTCTCCAGAGATTGCCGCATACTTCAAACGACGAGAGATTCCTGTGGATGTTCTGGACCCAGCTTGGTGCTGTTTGCATTGCCACCGTGGTTCCGAACTTACGAAACGTTATATCATCCAGCACGTTATTTCAAGGTGATTCGCATTCTCATCATTATCTCGTCCCAAATGACGGTGTTGTAGTCACCAGATTCAAATTCCCAAGGCTGATGTGGATTACAAGCATACAATGAGGGCCCAGTCATCTCCCCCAAGAGACATCGGATTGTCAGAGCATCCCACACCAACTCAGTATTGTTGCCTTCGTTGCGAAAAGCCTCAAAGGCGATTGTATGCACATCGTGCGATTATTCCGCATTTGCTTGATAAGTTCGTGGCAAAATCTCCTCGGTTTCCTTTGGCTAAAAGATGCGATTTCTCTTTCTTCGATCTAGGCATGGAATTAGTGATGTGGGAGAAGGGGGTGACTATGCTTGCATACCGCTATATGATGGGCATTACACCTGAGGCCTGATTGGTGTGGGTTCATGGTGGTAAAAGTCCAAGCAATCTTGTCAAACACAACGGGTATCGATGTGGCTGTGATTTTTGCAGAATTCTATCTATACACTCGTCAGGAACCTAAAGCGCTTATACCCATAGGCGTCCTGGCATTACAAGTCGTTCTCCTCAACACCCATTCCAAGCGAGAATGACTTTTCAATCTATTGTCGAAGAGATCACCACCCTCAACCATTGCTAGGATTCCTGGAAAAGTCCGTCGCCCATAAACGCAAGACATGCAGATAAGCGCTCGCAGATTGAGCGCCAAATGGTCAAAATGGAATGCTGTAGGGATACACATCATACAGCCTGAGAGCAGCCGGCACAGCCCGTCTTTGTCGTTCCCAGCAGCGATGATGCACCCCAGGCCCGCATCCACTCCCAGCTTCATGTCCTCAATCGAGTTTACCTCCCAATCCGCCGTCGACTTGGAAATATGCCGTCTCTTTGAAAAGATTCACCAACTCTGGGCGGCGCGTAATGCACTGGCGCCTATATCACGCCTTCCTCCCGAAATCCTCGTTCAAATCTTTGCATGGCTTCAAGACATATACCGTGACGACCTCTACCTCTATTACGATCATCATCATTCGTGGTCAAGAGACTTTCTCGAAGTCAAGTGGATTCGGGTCACACAAGTCTACGGTTATTGGAGGAGAGTTGCAATAGGATTTCCAGGACTGTGGAATAAAACAGATCCTTTTTGGTCTAGGGAATCGTTTATATGCCCTCGTCCTATGCAATTTACAGTGGAACCGCAGTGTAAAGTTCTAGACGCTCTGGTCCTATCCGGATATCTGACATATCACTTTAGACGCCACCAACATGGCCCCGACCTCACTGATAACGAACAGCATTGCATCACATAACTTGAACGCCACTATCAACTTCATAGCACCCATCTATTACACTTCCCAATCTGCCATCGATCTAGATATATCGCGCCTCCTCGGGCGAATCCACGAGCTGTGGTCAGAGCGTAACGCACGAGCGCCGATTTCTCAACTCCCACCCGAAGTCGTCGTCCAGATCTTTGGATGGTTACAAACCATGTATCACAATGATGCCGAGTCCAAGCGGGAGACCCGTCGCATGTGCTTTACCGATCGTGATGAAGGTCGGAAGGACTCGCTCGAAATCAAGTGGACGTCGGTCACCCAGGTGTACGGTTACTGGCGGAGAATCGCGAGAGGTTTCCCGAGCTTGTGGAACAGAGTCATGCTGAAGAACTCTTTTTGGTTGGGGGAATCGTTGAGGTGCTCGCATCCTCTCCCCTTGATACTTGAGGAAAAGGGCGTGGACTCATTCCAATCCATTGCACGACTACGTAAAGCCTTGATCTCTCTCCCTCGCATTCGCATATTCGACGTCTCCGTTTCATCAGCGTGTCGTGACTCCGTCTCATCTCTTCTGTCTCAACCCGCCCCAAACCTCGAAGTCTTCAAACTCATTGGTCAGAGGCCATATCCCAGGATTACGCTTCTAGATGGCACGTTCAAGGGTGTATCACCTCGTCTTCGTCATGTAGCATTACGCAAAGTGGCACTATCATGGACCAAAGCAACGTTCCTAACAAACCTGACAACACTTTCGATTCATTCCCCAGTGGCCTCTCTTTCCGTTGGGATGTTGAGCACCATCCTACGTCGCATGCCTGTCCTTGCTCACCTTGACTTAAAAGAAGTTCTTGAAGAAATGGACGAGGACGACACCGACGGAACTGCCCATGTCACCTGGCCCAAACCTCAGGCTGTTCACCTTCCATCTCTAGAATCCTTCTTCTATGAAGGGTCCTGTTTTCAACAAGACCACGCCTTCATCAGGCTCCTCCGCTTCCCAGGACGAACACAAGTGAAAGTCCAGTTGAACCCTGATCCTGAGGTCCTGTCTGGAGTTGATAATGTTCCACAGATTCTCGATACTTTCACCCAAGCGAGAATCGGGGAAGCGGTCCCCATTCGATCGATCAACCTCCACTTCGAATTGGAAGAAGATCTGGCGTTAACATTTGCTTGGACGAACACAACGTTGTCTTCTGGACAACTATACCCAGCTGTCTCATTCTCAGCGCCCTTGGACTACAGCTACTATAGTCCGATGAATGTCGACATTGATCCACCTTCGTCGTCCTCGATCTCAACGTGTGGCCTCGATGATCCGGACGTCTTGGCAAGGAACTGGGTTCTCCAATTGCGCACCTTCCCTCTGAGCGCTCTTGAAGCCTTCCGAACCAACATGGAGGTTACACCAGGGGCTCTATGGGCGGGTGTATTCAAAGATCTTCCAAAGCTAAGGGAGGTCTTCCTCGATGGGTCTTCAGGAGCATTCCTATTACAACATCTTATCGACAATCACTTGGCCATAGCTGCAGCCCCATCGACTGCGCCTAACGACATTACTCTTCCCTCCCTCCGGAGGATCTACCTTCAGGAAACCGATCACACTCACGTCCCGGTTCAACTACATTGTCTCGCCCAAGCTCTGGCAACACGAAAGCTCGACGGTTCACCTATCGAATTTATTAAATTTACAGCTCAAGATTATCATGATTTTAAACAGTTCCAAGACTTAGTTAGGGAGTTGAAAATGGTTGTCGAAGAGGTTGAATGGGATGGATGGGATTCCAATGACGAATGTGGTTCTGAGTATGACGACGATTTTTATTAGCTACAGTACAGCATAAATAGGGAGGGTTTTTCCTCGATTCAAGTAATCGGTAATTCTGCGACATTTTCTGCAAACTCTAGGCGCGATTACACTGTCAGTTTTATCACCATAGGTACCACCTCTAGCCCTGCCTTCCCTTCTCCAGATCGAGAAAAATACATGGCAGTAGCCCAACGTTTCAAACTCGGCGATTGAACTACCGTACCGGACGAGCAAATACCTGCCTGGATGCAAACCGCTATCCATACTCTACTCGCAAGTCACCGGTGCTCCGGTAAGTGTCAAGGAGTCAGTGCGTCGTGGATGTAACGCTCCTGAGCCGGTACATGATGCATGAAGGCTAGGTTCACTTACTAGGAGGGTCCAAAACCTACTAGAGCTCTGCTCCCCGATCGTGCACTCGGAATCGAACACGGCAGGGGCTATCTCCTACGAATCTTCCTTCTGCCACTCTACACCCAATTCCCATTTGAATTTGACGATTCATGAACGTTTGGAGCTTGATCGATTGATCAACGGAGTGGGTACCACCGCGGACTCGAGATCGAAGGGTGGTACAGAAGCCGCAACGGTCCCGCTGGCGCCAACAAATCGGGCTGGAGGTCCAGTCCTTTCATTGAACACCGGATAAATTATGATGGGCCTTGAGGGGGTGTAATTAGTGGTTTTTGAACGAATCGAGACTAGGCTATCCCTGCGACGAAGGCAGCACAAGCTATTGCAGGCTTCAGGAGGCCTAGCTTAGTGCAAGTTCTGATCAAAAGAAGCGGGGTTATCCCCTGGAACGTCTCCTGTTGGGGGGTCAATTTTCAATCCCAATATATAAGTACGCTCAACTAGTGTCGAAAAGTTCGTTGAAAGCTCGACGAAGAAGCGGCTTCGTTTGGTTCTGGTGCTGTTGCCAAACACTGCTGCCTCGAAATCTCTCGCACGGACCCTCAAAATGCTTGCCAGTCCCCATGTCGTCGTCAGTTTGCGAACATAACCAACACCAACAACCCCGATTACCACCAGAACTCGAACAAGTCATATTCGAATATGCATTCCTCTGCAATAGGCAACACCCTCTCAACCTTCTCATCGTTTCAAAACGTGTGTACGATTGGTACTTGAACACTTCCCCGTTTTTTCATTCATTCTATAAACTATCTAACTCTGTTCTTTGCAGGATCATACCTCTAGTCTACGAAGTCCTTTTCGTTGGTTTCACACCACTCCAAAGTATCTCTCGACATGGTCACCACGTCCGTCACCTCCTCCTAATCCACGATGACGTATCTATCGTTCAAATCCTACGATACTGTAAAAACGTCACCAATTTAGGAATGTGGACAGTTCCATATGCATACGAATGGATAGCAGAGGCTCAAACCCTCTCATTAACACGTATGGCGGGGTACATGACACTTCCATTACCCAACACTAGCAACAGTCAAACGCCTCTCCAACTCTGCACTACCCCGCCTACAACCACGACTACGACCACATCACAATCCTCTCAAGCACCAGGTCCACAACAATCTTCTTCTCCTTGTACCTGGACGTCCACAATCACCCACCTCGAAATGTCCATAACTACAAACTACTGGCCCGATTACGAACCTCTCTCCCAATTCACCTCCCTCACCCACCTCGCACTGTCAAATACAACGGAAATCCGGTTACTCAAAGACCTCTTAAATGTCTGTTCGAAATTGGAAGTGGTCGTTTGGGAATATGCAAAACCGCTAGTCATGGGGATACGTATTTTACCAGGACGACACGTGAATTTACATGAAGGTGATGGTTTGGTTGAAGGTGCGGATGATGTTAGAGTGGTTGCTGTTGATAGGTATGCGACGATGGATTGGATGCTTGGCGCTCGAGGTGGAACGGACGCATGGACGCTCGCGGAGGAGGAGGTGAAGAGGAGAAAGGGCTTGAAGTCGGTATAATACTAACACCCACAATTGATGCATTTTAATCGTACTTATCGATTGCGCGTCTACGGGAAATTCATGTCGCCGTAGCTGGGCGTTTATCCAATATTTCACCGCCGATGGGCACAAACGCTAAGGACCCCAAATCAAGAGGAAAATACCAACATCATCAAGACCGATCTATGTCCACAAAACAACAAGTTCTTTATAACTCGATATATACACATTCTGAAATCTGGTTTCTACAATAGATATAATGCGTAGTCGAAGGTCCATTTGTCCATTGTCCAATTGGAATGTCAAGAGTGGATGTGTGAATAATAGCTAATGTTGTGAATGTCCAGTGTCGTCCCAAAATAAGGAAAAAGAGAGATGCGAAGCATGATGCGCGAGGCTTTGAAGGACTATAGGCGAATTGTTGAGCAAAAGGAATCATAGAACAGCATGCGTGAGGGTACGGTTACAAATCGAATGTAAGTGGGCATGTAGGGGAGTGATGATGATACGAGTGGATCGGGGAATAAAGATGTGCATATATGCTAGCAAAAATTGTACAAACGTGGTGAAAAGGACGGAAATAAAGAAGACAAGGTATGCATGAGAAGGTACTGTAGAAGAGTCGTGGTACAAATCAAGAGAAAAAAATAATCAAAGTCAAAGTCGACGTCCAAAAAATCCCGAGTCCAAAAGCAAGATCCCAAAAGAAATGCGTTGAAGATAATGGTAGTAATGTATGGCAATGATCAATCCCAAAAATAAGCAATACAAGCAGGAAGATAGAAAATGGAGCGCATATATGCGGACATATATGGATGGGAGGGCGACGATCCCCCTCCGTCAGACGCACGGCGTCAAGAGCGCATATGAGCAATTTAATGCACGCAGAGATTCAGTCAGGACGCAGGGATTACCATCCCATATCCGACGAACTGCTCTAAAATCACAAATAATCCATATTAGCACCCCTACGCGCCACGATGCAAGACCGTAAACGCCAACTTACCGTCCTATCCTGTCTTCTAGCCTCCGAATAGATAAACGTAAGCATCAAGAACACTTCATCAGCTTCAAGAGCTGTTCGTGAGAGGTACAACTTCGTAGGCGCGGGTTTGCCGAAAAGGTGTGGCCGACAGGGGACGTAAAAACGGGCAGCGACGATGTTGGTTCGTTCGTCACCTGTATTTGATGGTTTAAGGAGGATCGCCTACAATGTCGATTGTACGTCAGTCAAGGTGTCAAGATAGATGGATGAGGTGACGATGTCCATCCAGAGACCCAGGGGTAAAAAGGGACCAGGGACAAAGGGGGACGCCAAACGGACATGGACGTAGAAGGAGGCGTAGGACGTATCGAAAGTAAGGGGGAAAGGTACACACCCGCCATTGTTCATGAGAATACGTGATGGCATATTCACGCCTTGTGGGACTCCACCGCCACATCCGAACGTGGGCATGATGCAATACCCTAGATGACATCAATACGTTCAGTTAG
>ML208499.1:8030-43372 GCA_004369065.1 Pluteus cervinus
GCACGTATTTGCTGTATTCCAACATATCCCTATTCTGGTTGCTTATGGAAGAGATAACTCGCAGTCACATCACACACTTGGCAACAGATAGCTACTTATCATATTGAAATGATATGTCCATATAAATCACAATTGTTATCAAATTGTTACCCAAAAGACAGATCACTGCAAATTTGGAATATCAAGGATTCCTGATGATTCCTGATGAATCCCTGGATTGATTGTGAGGATTCCTGATGATCCCTGAGGAATAGTGAGGAATAGTCAGCAAGCATGGGGAATCATGATGAATCCCCATAAATCCCACACAATCCACCGCATTATTGCACCTGTGGCTGATTTTTGTCCTATGAGGACCGTCATAATCATGGTCAAAGCATAAGTAGATGAAAGGGAAAAGGGAAAAGTATCAAAGGTATGTAGAAAGAGAATGGTGGCACAGCTCGGAGGTCAAAGGGGAGGTGGCATGCATCACGGTGCATGTTGCATCCCAACAGCTTGCACTCATTGTCATACATGGCACTGTTTGACCAAACATTGTGCATCATGTCGACCATTCCAATGATAGGTGAATTGGTCCTGAACCACAAACCATGTCCTTGTACTGAACATCATGGTCAATATATGGTGAGAAATGATTGACTCAGTGTGAATTGTGTTTCCCACATTCATTGTTTCATACCAGTTAATACCACTACCAGACAGGCCAAACTTACACTATGAAGACCTCATGTCCTTTCAAATCATTCAGTTGCTGATGTGCTATACCAGACATGAACAATCCCAGTAATGTTAGTATTTTTATGTCTCTCTGATGCTACAACCCACTGCATATGCTGATTCTTCTCAGGCTCCTAGCTGCGTCCTTTGCCTTGGTTTCATTGCAATGGCTTCCACAAGTTTGATCATCTCAAGGTATTCATCCGGAACCAGACATGTTTGACAGTACAGCACCATGACAGGGCTCTTGAGGGAATGGGAGGCATTGCCATGTAAGTCCCAGTTGTTTTCCTCTTTTCCAATAGTTGTTTTAAAGTGGTTTGCTCCATAGGGCTATGCCAACTTAAGTCAGGTGGACATGGGCTGCATATGTGTCAATGTATTCAGGCATTCATTGTTGCTGGTACTGCAAATCCCAGGAATAGGGTTGTCTTCATCAATGCTGGATTACACTTCAACTATGTGGCTATCTGACCTCTTACAAACATATATATGTTGCAATAGGGAATACTGGTGTTTGACTCAGACAGCAGTGATCACTGACTGCATACTATCTTGCAAATTTTGCAGAGGTGAGGGCAAAGTATCAGTATGACCAAGCTAAAGACATGCTTGAGGTTTGACAACACAAATAGGAATGCTTATGGTCTATTGCATTTCTTCACTATTCCAGTCTCTATGGGGTATGTCTTCCTCTATCCATGAATCTGATGGATTTTAGCTGATAATAACACTCTGGTCAGCATAAAGGGCATGGCCTCCTATTCTTATGAATATATGTGATTCCTATCACCCTTCTGGCATAGATTGGAACACAAACCAAAACATTTTGACTGCACAGACCAACTCTTTCTGCAGTTTTGAATGAAATACTTGCCACAGAATATTGGTAAACTTACAAAGTATTGAGGGGTAGCTGTAAAGTGTGTTGATGACCAGGCTATGCAACACTGACAGATAGCTAATGACATCTTAATGGTGGGCTGAAATCAGGGTTGAGTCAAAGTCCAAGCTGCCATTGTGACAGGTACTGTGACCATACTGTTTGAATTGAAAGGAATGTGTTCATGACCAACCAACATATATGAGCATAATACTTTGCTATATAAGGAAAATTCATTGTGTACTAATTTTGCAGTAGTAATCTATCAGACCATTGCATACCATGGATGACTGCACTCCAATCAATTGAAATTATCTGATGAGTCGCTGCCAGTGGCAGGCAAAACTTTTGGGGGGTAAGAACAGAAGTTTGAAACTGTGCTGGTATCCAGAGATACAATCTGTTCTGATACACCAACCAGCCATTCCTATCTAGCTGACCATATAGACTTTGGTCATGCTCCAGGTAGTAATCACTTTTTGACAAAGAAGTTCCACCAGAAGAAAATATGACTGTTCTTACTTTATTACATTCACCATCAACAAAGACTTTTGAAAGATCAATCCCCCATTTGGATAATGTTCCATCTGCACTGCATGAAAGAAGCTCTGTATTGCTTGCATAAAATTGTTTCACTTCCTTTGTATGGCCTTTCCAAGATGTATAGACCTGTTTTTGTGTATCTCGCTTCAATATACAAATTGTTGCATCTAAACATCCAATGGCTATATAGCCATCATTGGAAAGGAAGGCGAAGGTTGAAATTTCTTCAAAATCAACTCTTATTGTCTGAATTGGTTCACCAGTATTGATATCCCAGATAACAACTTTACATGGAATAGCAAACCCAGCTACTTGGGTACACTGCTGTAAGAATACCACTGATGTTATTTCTGTAGCTAATTCTGTGATCTCTTTTATTGGCATCTTTTGGAACAGGTCAAGATTATACAATATCAGTGTAGCACCATCTGAAGTGCAAGTGCCAAGTGCCAAATAAAGGCCATCTGGCGAAAATGCACATGCACAGTCAAACAACCACAACTGGATAACTGCAATTGAGGGGGTGTTATGAAGCAAGTTCATGAAATACACCATAGTATCAGAAAGGACAATATATATTTCATTTATCTTGTTAAACCTGACAAGTATAACACTGTGTGCATATTTCTGCTTTTTCAAACATACTTTAGAATTTATATCCCATACTTCAACTGTTGAACCACGAGAACCTGACACAATCCTTTTATTATCACTTGATAGTGATAAACATGTAATTTCTTTCTTATGAAATGTATATATCCTTGCAAATTCAACCATTGTCTTATAGTCATACAAGGTAATGATTGGGCCACAAGCTAAGGCAATAATCTCATTATCAATAGAGCAAGCAAAGGTTTGGATTGCCTGATAGTTGAGTTGGGTCTTCTGCAACAGAATATTGAGATCCCATACCTGAATACAGTTTGTGTCAAGTGAAGCACATAAAAAGTGTTCATCCAGTGACATTGCAATTCTGTGAATTGTGCCATAGGTTGAAATAAGTGGCTCACAAAAAGGTTGCATTTTACCTGCATCATAAACCATAATCCCCAGGTCTTCAGTTGAAATAATCAAATATCCCCCATTTTGTGTGAATAGAATATCATTGATACCTGAAGGACCCAGATAAAGAGGAGTGTGAACTAGATGATGTGTTTCAAGATTCCATATCAAAACATAGCCACGAACTGTGCCACAAGCTATATGATTGGTAGTTGGAGAAACAGCTAAAGCAGTGATACTCTTGTGCTTATGTTCCAAGTCTACAACCTTTTCATAAGAATCAAGATCCCATATCTGGAGTACATGTGATAAAGTTCCACATATGATGTACTTATCATCAGTGGAAATTGCTAATGATCTGATTATATAGGAACATTGAAGTATTTGCAGCAGAAGTGGAGGGTTGTCTGAAGTTTTCCATATAGAAATAGTTCTGTCTCGGGATCCACAACACAAGATGGAACCATTTATATTGACAACAAATGAGGTAATGGTGCTGCTATGGCAATACAGGGGTTGATATACAGCTTGGTAGGTATTTGCATCCCAAAATCTAATAGTAGCATCATCAGAACCTGAAATCATCATATCACCATCTTGTGTCAATAAAAGTGCTGTAACACCACATTCATGAGCACTGATTGATGCCACTGATTCTCCAGTATAAGAATCCCAGATCACAATGGTTCCATCAGAAGAGCCAGAATATATCAAGTTATTTTTGGGTGAAATTTTTACTGGAAATACAGAACTTGTGTATGATGGAAAAAGAAGGCCATTTGCTTGCCATTGCTTGTTTATCATGGATGGTTCAATCAAAGGAACAGGTAAAATATATGAACACCTCCTAGAGATGATTGATTGACTTGGAGCAAAGGACAGTGCTGAAAGGTAGATATGGGGTGTAGATGTTCCAATTGGAATATAGAATTTGTATATGAAGTAGTACACCTCATAAAATTCAAGAACCTGACCTGGATTTACTCTCTAGAAGATAATCAGCAACAATTATTTGGAGACTCACAACACTTACACTTAACCACTGAAGTAACTTCTTAATTGAGTGTATTCCATGATATACTTTGTTCAGTAGACTTAAACATTCAATCCACATGAGAGTTTTAACATTGACAAACACTGCTTTAAGCAGATGGTCTGATTGGACATTTGTGCTCTCACATGATATCAGATGGTGGGACCAGTACAGGCAAGCATATTGTAACTCTGGTGAAATAAAATCCTGAATCTTGGCATGTAGATCTCCTATATCACTGTTCTTTATATATGATGTTTCCAAGTGACATATGTTGAACCTTAATTGCTTGACCATAGTATACATTGATTGCTGAAATAAAGCACTGTGGATCATGTCTACATTGATGTGATATTTTGTTGACTCTGCTGCTAACAGATACTCAGCAAGTGATGGATGAATTATCTGCAAGTGTCCACTACTATCTGTACACAACAATGGTTGGAGAGCTTTTACTGTATTGAGCACCACATTACCAGAAAGGGTAGAATAGAGTAAACTGGATAGTGTGGCTATGGGTAAAGGTTCTTTGGACAGAATGATGAACCCCATAATATACTCATATGACTGTAATTCAGCATCTGGAATAACTTGTGCAAGGACCAAATCATAGAGCTGATGTAGATGCATATTTGCATATGGTGAACCTTTATTTTCAGTATGAATCAGCTGCTTGATAGCTGTTTGAAAATCTGGACTGGCTTTCAAAAACATATATGCAGTTTCTGCCCATATGAAAAGTCCTTTGGAGCAATCTGCCATGAGTGAAGATATATTTAAAATGTTGTCTTTGGATGGGGTTGCTAAGAGAGAAGGTAGATGTGTCTGAAAATAGAGTAAAATGTCATCCCAACTGTTTGATGGTGTTAGCTCATATCTCAGAATGGATACAGCATCAAAACTTTGGGAAACATTGAGCATATTCTGGCTAGTAATGAATATCTTAACCAAAGGGCACATCTGAACTAACTTGAACAAAAGGTGCAGCAATATAAGCTGATCATCTTCACTACCACATTCATTTAATGCATCAATAACAATGCACTGAGACTTAAACAGTTCATGAGCAACCAAGTGTTTGATAGGCCAAACAAATAGCTCTTCAAATTGAGTTTGCAGATGCCCAAGTCCCATGCCAAAGCTGGCATTCTCATCAAATCTCCTGGCAATTAACTGTCCATACTGGGGGTTGGAAATCCCAAGATGATAGCAAATTGTGGGAAGCACATTCAATGGATTATGAAGTGCAGCATAGTCCCTTTTGCATGTAAAATAACCTCCAAGTAGGTGGTGTTCACTCAGCATTCTAAACACAGACTCTGCAACAGTACTTTTTCCTGTGCCTGCTATACCAGTCAGCCAAAATACTTGGGGAGAAGTGTTCTTCTTCCAGGTATAGATCATCTGTAGAACCTCTTTTCTTGTACCAGATAAGCAAGAAGTACCCTGGATAAAGTGAACAGGCTGCAAATCCTTGAGTTTGGTTTGCAAATTCTTTATTTCTTATAAAAAGTTAGATATATGTGGTTAAAAGTAACAAATATTTACCATCTTTTCTCAAATGTGGAAATTCAAGGATCTTGTTAAGATTCTTGATGTACATTTGCAAATTTGAAATAGCTTGACTAATCTCTTCATGACTTGTTCTGTCAAGATAGTGCCAAAAGTCTACAAAATCTAAGATGTCATAGTTTGAACCAGAACCCAGCACTAACCATTATTACTCTGGTATGAGAGAATAACACTGATTCCTAGAGTTAAAGACTTCAAAGCTGCTTCCATCACTGTTGTGGTACTTTGAGACCCCATAGAAAGGCCTTGAATCTGTGAAAGGAGAACACAGATTGTTTCAACTTGATTTATTAACTTGACTATGTGACATGAAACAATTGCTTGGTCTTGAATTTTCTTTGAAAAATTCAATAGTGAATGCACACAACCAGATAGCACTTACAGAATACACCTCTGAGATTAGCTCAATGATTGTTTTGACAGTGGAATGAAACTTGACAAAAGTTATGATTTTAGCTGCACTTATAATGGGAATAGACCCACTTTATTTTCAGGATCTTGCAGAATTTCAATTGCATGTTTAGCAGAGTGCAAATTTTGCAATGCAACCCCTGAAAGCTGAACAGAGTTCACAATCTCATAGAGAGAGCCCTAAGATAAAAGTCAGCAAACTTCTGAGAGTAAGATGTCATTCACCTCTTTTATTTCAATCATTATATTATAATCAGATCCTGTTATAAATGCTATTGAAGTGAACACAAGGATTGGACAATTCAGCTCTGGAACACACCTGTATCTGGGCTTTGGAGCAAATGGATAACAATGTCAATCAAGAATATTGCAACTTTGATCACCACCTGATCAGTTACAACCTGCCGGTGCTTAACAACAGTTATTAAAAGACAAGACTCTGTCAAACACCTAAAATGGCATTGAATTCAGCAAATATGAGAGATCTAGGAAGATCCAAGATCCATACAGGTTTTGGTTAATCACCCACTGAATCTCTGAAGGTGACTTGACTTTGATACCATTTGACTGAAATTTTGGTGTCCGTCTGCCGTGATTGTCCACATCATCAATTGTGACATGGAAACGAGAATGCTTATTGTCCTGTATCTTTGTGTAGGAAATGGCAATTGCTGGAAATTTACATTAGTAAGAGACTGCTTAATGGTCAGCAAGTATTGTTACATTTGATATGCAGGTACACCTTCAATCTGTCTGGATTTAACGATGAATCACAGCACTCGTGAAGCCAACACACCTTGCCTGTCCAGGTCCCAGTCTTACAGAACTGTGCTGGCATCCAGCTGTCCTCGCGCCTTTCGAATCGAGTCTCCTGATCCAGTTCATCGTCGACAGCTTTCGTGGTTGTGGTTAGAGGCAGGAGTGTTGGATAGCAGGCACGTGTACGCCAACGCAGCAGTGACACCGTCAACCTCGTGGCAACACAGCATTTCGTCGGCTAGACTTGACCGACTTGCTGTTTTCCTATCACCCGATGGAGGACCCGGGAAGCTCTTGGTGTTTCTTCGATTCGAATCGGCACCATTCCAAACATAGATACCGTATGGAATTGGGATGGGCACCTAGTAACCACGTCACTCGAAGTTAAGACTACGAGAGGAAGCGACATGAGAACGATGCAACACAAGTGAGAGCATTCAGCCGGGATGTCCGTTTCATTCTACCAACACTTGCTCCAGACAGAATTCGGCAGCGGAACTCTCAATGATGTCGACTATCTACCCTTACAAACTCGTTTTCAAGACCCTTTGAATGGGCGGGCAATCTACGCAGCGCGCCTCAAGGTCACGTTCTCAAGGAGTCACTAGCTTGCCAAGTCGAACAGGGCACTCCTCTGAATCTCTCATGTTGACTCGTCGACCTATCAGGTTTTCGGAGTTGGCAGCTAACGACGTGAAGCCTGAAGATATGGGGACGGTGTACGCCAACACCTCGACCCTTCGCGCTTGATTTTTGCGGTTGTTGTACTTTTTGGTTCGATTGTACGTGCTGCCTCCTCTTCTTGCTTTTCGACCCTAAACACCTGGCAGTCGGTTTTGTACCATTACAACTGGTTCAAACCTCGAGAGCTATGGGTTCCCTATAAACGCGGATCCGACCATTCCCGATGAACCCGCTCCAGTGCGCAAACGCCGTTACGCCACACTATTCCCCTGAGCTAGGAGTTCGGATATAACGGGATCGTCAATGGCATCAAACTCGAACGACGTTTCATATCACAAATTTCACTATCAAGGTTCATGTTCATGTGGCCATTGGCCGATTCAGAGGCATTTTGAAACTCACCAACTCCACTGTCGAGTTCGGGTTGATCCTTCGACAGGTTGGATCGATGAAAGAGAAAGCATATCGCACTCGTCAACGAATGAAGTCTCTTGGTGTGCTTTACGGGGTAACTATTCGCGTTCTTCCTTAGCTACTGCTTATACTCAACTATTCTCGTAGGTGTCGCCCTGCCGTTTCCTACTTTCACTCAATCTAGAAACGTGGTCGCCACAGATTACGCAATGTGTGCCGGTTTAACTCAGGCGTAAGCCCTCTCTTAGTTTATGCCAACCGAATTGCTAATCTTACTTCATTCTGCGCTAGTTTTTTTGTTAAACACGAGTTGATGCAAAAGTATCGGTGGTATTGGCGTATCGAGTACGTTCGAATTTCTTCCCTCTTCACAAAGAGGTTGCGATCATGTCGACGACTGACATATTCTTTCAGACCCGACGTCAAATTCTTTTGCAATATTCCGCAAGATCCCTAAGAACACGATATCGATAAAGTATGCGGTGTGTTCAGTTTTGTCCCGATTCCTCTTCTCTCGATCTCACGTGGGACGGCGTAGGGTTTATAATACAATCACCGCATACGAACTTCGAGCGACGGTCCCCACTCTTTAGTCTCAGGTTCAACATACAAGAAGCTGGTTTTATGCTCTACCTTAATTTGCTGAACGCGTTGGCCAGGCTTTGTTGGAGATCGACCTGAACTTATAGCTTCGAACAACGCTATGGACTCCATTTAAAGTCCTCACGGATCGCAGCAAAGCGCCTGCCACTGTATGTACCCTCCATCTCGCACTTTGCGACTTCGCGTTGACTGTGTCGTTCTTAGTTTGGAGTAACTTTGAGATTGCGGATATGGACTTTTGGAGAGGACCCGCAGACACGGCGTTTTTTGAACGCTTGGACTTGGCAGGAGGGTTATATTACCTGGTGCGTCTTAATTCGTTCTTGCGGTTCACGTTCCTGATTGTGATCTTGTAGAAATGGGGGGACGCGCCGGTGCATAGTATCGGTGTTTCGCTTTTAGCTCACAAGGACCGAGTTCACTTTTTCGACGAAATTGGGTACCAGCGCGAGGAGTCGAGGACTGGATACATTGTCTTCGAGCCAGGCATGGGCTGACAACAAGGGTACTTGTAACCCCTTCACGACATATGGTACGTCTCTGCCTTTTTTCGTGGATATAGCACGTGAGACTCAACCTTCTGCTTGGACAGACAGAGTAGCCGGGTCCTGTCCAACGAGATGGGAGAATACGATAGCTGGGCAACAATAATCTATTCATTCAGCATTTAGTGGATTGAAGCAGGTGCTGCTTGTTCGTAATGTGTCGCCCGGTGCGTCAACGGTCATCAGGAATCCGAGCCACTGCTTTTGACGTCGACATCGACCCTTCTCAATGTTGTTTCCACCATATGACGGTTTTGGACACCTCGTTTGCTCTCCTCTCAAGGTCGCTGGGGGTATATAGCAGCACAAGAGAAAGCTAAGATGCGATGGTGCCTTCGCTCTAAACTGTCTCCTTTCAAGAACAGTCGCGTAATATGCGGCTATTCTGGTTCCAGGTGCGTTTTCATGGCCGTTCAATGGGTGACTATTTGACTGACCAGTGTTAGCCGTTAGCTGCTTCGACATGCATTCACACCCTCGCTGTGGCTGAGACCAGGACGGCTGCCGAGTGCCGATGGCCGAGTCCTTTCAACAATGTTGGCCATAATTTTAATGCCGTCTGTCCATACTCCCATTTTGGAGTGTCGAGATTCCAACCCGACTTGTCTGCGTTGACCTCAGACTTGGCCTCATCGTTGCGAAGCTCTTTGGAGTCTCAGACTTAGGCCGAGTTCAGAACGATGAGAGGGGATCATCACTCACGAACTGACTTGTAAATTGAGCGGATATTGGGGGCCTCTTGTGCCGTCCAGGGTTCCTGGGATAGCAAACCGAGATCCCATTGCTGAATGGAATGACCTCCCCTACACGGGAAAGTGTCGTCCTGTACAACTTGACTCTTGCTTACGAGGTCAACATATGGATTGTCATATTCCTCCCTTTCAATTTCCTAGTCATTTGTACTGTTTTCACCGTCTCCCGAAGACCTCTTCATAATACCGACGCTTGTCTTTATATTTCTATGACTGCTACAACCGACGAATGGGAGAATGATTCTCTTGTTCTCTCCATGCATTGTCCGGTAATTGGGATTTGTGGTCTTACCAACCTATCAACCTCCCATCTTTTCTTCGACTGTACCTTCCCAGACAGATCCTCTTCCCCCGTCTCTGCACCGACAGCCACGAGAACCGACGTTTTCGGTCATTTTCTACCTGCCTTCTCTCATCACACCTCCTTATTCTTGTGGATATGCGTCGGAATATAGCACAGTGACATTTTAGAATCAGACCCAGTTGCGAAGTGGCCTGATATTTGAACGGCGTGCCCTGATAAAAGCTGATAAAACGAGATTGACGTAAGTCCAGAATACTATAACAAACGTACAGGAGGGTTTTCCGACGGCCTTAAGTAGTTCCCAGGGCAAAACACCGTGAAGGATATAACGTCAGGATACCGACTGGGAAGACGGCTTGATGAGAGTGGCGTGCGCCTATCCTAGTGGAAGAATGAGGACGGGCTCCGAGGGAAGAATTCGAGGAAGGGATCGCACTCACCACAGGATATCCTGTAATAAAGCGAGAGGAAGAATGAGAGACTGTCAAGAGAGACATTGGATACAAACATCTCTGGACGTGAACAACTTGAACCGGCACCGTCGGCCAATCCTTGCCCCTCGTTATGGAATACGTTGTTCGGGGTCGTGAGGCTAAGTCCCAAATGCTAATGAGGTGGTGCACTAGGGCGTACCTAAAAACACAAGATCGATGGTAAGCAGAGGAAATCTGGGCGCAAACTAAAGGACGTGCACCAAGTTGTTCTCTCCGTCGCAGACTCGGAAGAACCGGAGGATATAGCTTACTCGTTCCAGATACTTTGACGTCCAACCCAATCAACTTTCGAACGAGCGGTTCTATGGTTCGCTTTGCTTGTAGAGACAATGGAATAGGCCATACAGAGGCGGCGGAGGTGAGAACTTTCTCAAGACTGAGTGAGAAAGGAGATAGTGGTGGAGCCCTGGTCTGGATTACTACTCACCGATTAGATCGATTAGAGTCGCTCGACGTCTGATATTGCTGGAATTCGTGCACGCCGGTTCGGATTGGTCTTGGGATTAGGTCTTGTTCGAGCTCCGCCCTTCAGAGGGCAACCACATTCGGTTGTTCGTTGATACTCGATACCCGCCGGGAGGCTAGCATGGTGAAGGTGCCTGCAGGTCCAGCACGCGGGGAAGAAATGAACGCGGTGTCGCAGCAGCGGCCGAAGTCCCCGTTGCGTGACGGCTCCTCCGGGCCGTCGCCCTTGACCTACCCTCTGTTCTCAAAGTGGAAGGACTACGACGAAGCTCTTTCTCTACCACCACCTTCGGTCTGCTTTTGACTAAGACAATCGATCTACTTCCACCATTCTTTGTCTTCGCAATCAGTCTCACCTCATGCCAGTGACTCTCGATTTAAACGGCGGTCTGGATATCGTACCCTGGGTTGTGCTTCTGAACCCTATACCCTACGACACGAAGCGGAGCCTTATTCTACGAGGTATGTCGGTTTCATATCGCACAATTTCTAGTGTCACTGTCTAGTTTTTCCGAGGTGCATGTGTCTCAACAGTCATTTCAAGAATCGCTCTAAGGACAGAAATTGTAATCAGGGCTTGATGAGGAAGTACCGAGTTTGTTAGTCCAGCCAACGAAGGAGAAGTCGCACCATTCAGGGTAATGGCATTCCGCCTCATATCTGAGATAAATGACCTTTATTGAAGGAACCAAAGGTGTAATTAGCATCGAATGTTTGCATTCCGTGCCCTCTTTGTGTCTGGCCTTCAGAGCGGATACTCTGCTCGTTTTTGACGCCATCCAATAGATTGAGTACGGCTCTTCTTGGTACGTTTTGAGTCCTTCTAAGACAACTGTGATCAGTCTACTTACGAAGGTTGCTGCAGATTGGTTAGTTCATCAACGGTCCCTCCCAGCCACACACGACTGCTTTGTTCCGCATTTATTAGCCGCTCGACAACCGGACCTCAACGTATCATGAAATGTGATTGTTCATCTCGTTTTCTTGCGTGTTCCGTCACTCATCGGTCATGGTTTCGTATCAGTTAAGTATGACCACTACTTGACGGGGCCAAACATATGCCATGAGGACTTCATCGTCTTTCAAGCCGTACGATTGAACTGGCTGTATGCGCCGTATCAGACAGCGAACGATGCCGATAACGTTAGTATCTATACGTCCCCACCGTCTATACTCTGACTCTGCTCAGGTTTCGAAACGCGTCCGTTGCCTTAGTCTCCTTGTGATGGCGTCTGCAAGTTTGACCATTTCAAGTTCTTCAGCTGGAACCCGAAACATCTGAAGTGGATCTGGTTTGAACTTCACCTCCTTCGGTATTTTCTTCCTAACCCGTTCCCAGATCATCCGTCCCTCTCAACTTGAAGCAACTATTCGGACATAAATTTCGGCCCTTCGAACCGTAAGGTTGAGTCCACAAGGAGGACTTTAAACACAGGCTGCGCTTTGCACAATGTAAGTATTGTCATGGTCTTCCTGAGGCGTTCTCCCCATATCTTAGCACCCATACAGCAGCTCTTCGAGGACGGTAGCAGCACAAGATAAGCTAAGCCGTGATGGAACGTTCTGCCCGAACTGTCTCCTTTCAACGACAGTCGCGTGATATGCGGGTATCTACCTGTTGCAAGGTGGTTACAGGTGCGTTTTTATGGACATTCCTCAGTATCTGTTTGACTGACCAGTGGTAGACGTTAGCTACTTTGACAAGTATTCCCGCCCATGCCATTGCCGAAACTTCGCACAACTTGGAAGTTGAAATTGCGCCAGGAGGGCTGCTTAGGGCTGAGCACAGGTTGGGTGTAGGTTCCCAACGGCCAGGACCTTTCAACGCCGCTGGCTGTGATTTTGACGCCTGCCTCACACTTCTACTCCGGATAATCGAAATGACAACTCTTGCTTTGACCTCACAATTTCCAAGCTCTCTTTGGAGTCTGGCACTTGGGACAGTTCGAAGCTACGATTGGTTCACGCCTAGTGATGGGACGCTGGTTTCTGGTGCAACTTGCGCTGAACATTGGGGAACACGCCGTTGGGCCGGCATTCTACTCCGAGCGCTACAGCCTACATGTTCAGCCTACACTCTTCTCCATCCAACTACCTGAGTACTCTACCGGCTCAGAGCTAGGAGAGCTCATGCAGGATAGAGGTCGAGATGCGCAGAACCTCTGGTCGATCACTGGTACTTCTTTTGGCATGGAGTGTTCAAGGGAGATGGTCGTTGATGTAGTCCAAGGCAGGAAGACGGTGAGTATTCCTTTTCCTTGAAGCCAGGATCACGGAGAACGAAGTGAGAATCCATTCACTCGATTGCCTCTCGGTATCCAAATGACTAAATTATTGTATGTCGCCTTCAATTTCCTTTTCCCGCTTCCAATTCTGTTCTCTAGCATTCCGACTTACTTTCACCGTTCGACAGCTATACGTTCCTCGCAACATCACGAACGCCCGCTGACCATCATTGCTTTGTTTATCACCCTCACGGACCTCATCCTGGTGAGCATTCGTGTCTTTCCAAGGTTATGGCGTTCTTATTCTTCGATTGGATAGCGCGAGTTGGCCACCACAATGAATCGGATTCGTGGAACGACAGCGGTCGACTACACAACTTACTTCCATCCAACACGCTCAAATTCCGTGGGTCTTTGACTTTCCTTTCAAACGCCCGTTCCTAACTGAGAACTCTACCTCTCCCATAGTTGCAGAAATGGGGGGCTGAACTGACGAAATGGAGGCCTGTCGAGCCATTCTTGTCCTTCACCTCATACGTTATGACATTCAAACTCCCGCACGATTTTAGATCTTCCCATTATCATTCGAACGACACCTGGAACATCAGGAAAAACCTCCACATGAGAATTTGCGAAATACTGCCAGATTCCTCATATTTCTGCTAGAATTTGGTTGATTTTAGCAGAAAGTCAATTTCGCAAGTTGATGGTGGAATTCCCTGGTCCCCCTTTTGAAACATAACATCTTTCGTTATTGTCTTGCTGAATCCCACAAGGATTCTGTAGAATCTGCCAGGTGTTTGTCAAGAAATGTTGAATGTGAGCCAATTTCGCAGGAATTAGAGTGCTAAATCGCGTCGAAAGCACCAGAAGGACATGTAATTTGGCTGAATTCACTCGAAATGGGGGATATTGTGCACAACTAATTTGATTGCCAGAACCACGAGTGCCAGCACAAGGTTAAGTAGATGTCCATAACAAGGTCCAAAGGCTAAGTATGACGTCCGTAGGCAAGCTAGGCAAGTCCGAAGCAAAGGTAAGGTGTCCAAAGCTATACAATGTCCATAGGTAGTAGTCCAAAGGGCAGCAGCGGCTTCGAAGAGAAAAGGAGAATACCGTGATGTTCTGCTCTCACTACACCACCCAACTAATTACCCTGCTCCTCGTTTTCGTCGCCGCATTTCGATCCCGGATCGCTCGCCATGTTGTCCCAATCCACTTGGTCCATCATCTCATCATGAGCACGGAGCAATTGCGACCACGCCTCGTATTCGCTAGTGAGAAATTTTGAGGTATCAATAAACGGAACGAGCGAAGAAATACTAACGTTGTGGCATAGCAAAAGATTTGATGCATAAGTGTATGATAGAACTTTGGCTCGTTCAAGCGCAAACGAGTTAAGATCTGGATGTGCCCTCGATAGATACTGTCTGTGGCAGAGGTGTAAGGGAGACTTCCGTGAGTCGAGACGTGCTCTTGAAGGATGCCATGGAGCTGCGACGCAGCGATCAGGTTTTTGATATGTTCGAGTGACGATAACCTACCATTGTAGATGCCATAGCAACCATTTCTGCAGGGACTTCGCGCTCGCGAGGGACGTTCGGGTCGGACGAGACGAAATACTTCAAAACAGCGTCGCTGGGGGTGATAGCGCCTTCACCGTCAAAAAAGGCGAATGAAACGGCATTCCAGATGACCTTAACGGCGAAGGGCTTCTTGTAGTTATATTTCCCCTGTCGAAACTACATCAGAAAAGGTCGGTGGAGGGATGGGGGAAATACAGACATCGGGCTTGCGAGGGAAGGTGTAGTTCCCACGTTGGGAGAAGGTGAGAAGTTCGGTGGTCTTGCTGATAGGGAATGGGACAAGTTGTCGGATATGGCTAGCGATAGATTGTTTCATGGTCGTGCGTCGTTTCTTCAGACGGTCGGCAACCTAGCACAGCGTGAATTTGAACTTAAAAAAGAGGGAGTCAAAGGAGTATACGCACAAGATCGGTGAGCGGTCTCTTGTACGTCGACGTTTCCCCTTCTCTCAGCCGCTCCAAAATGTTTAAAGGTCCCCCATAACCGAGTCGATCTGCAGCTTCGAGTAAAGCAAGGTAGGCGATGTGCGAAAGACTTTCCGAAGACATGGGAGGGGTGACGGCGGATACATTCTGATAGGTTGGTAGGCGTCGAGTCTCGGGAAGCCCAAATACCATGAATCCAAAGCCAATTTCGATGCTTTTATGGAGGATGGACTGGATTAATGCGGTTTGGTCCTTCATCTTGACGACCGAGACGTTATTGCGGTAGGCAAGGGCGATAACCGTCTGGGGGTTCCACTTAGCATTCTCGCGATCGAGCTCTGCTTGGCGACGATGGTACTGAGGGAGGTTGTCTAGGCTGTCCGGCGCGATCTTGGGCTTCACGTCTTCCTCCTCGTCGAATTTGGGGAGCTGCGTATTGCTTAGTCACCGGCCAAATCCGGGAGCATGTGACGCGCCATCAGAGCGGATACTCTGCTCGTTTTTGAAAGATTGAAGACGGCTCTTGGTACGTTTTGAGTCCTTCTAAGACAACTGCGATCAGTCTACTTACGAAGGTTGCCGCAGAATGGTTAGTTTATCAACTGTCCCTCAGCCGCATGCTACATCTTTCAAGTTGTTCCGCATTTATTAGGCGCTCGACAATCAGACCTCAACATATCATGAAATGTGATTTTCCATCTGGTTTTCTTGCGTGTTCCGTCATTCATCATCCATGGTTTCGTATCAGTTATGATCACTACTTGACGGGGCCAAACCTATGCCATGAAGACTTTACCACCTTTCAAGTCATACGATTGGACCAGCTGTATGCGCCATATCAGACAGTGAACGATGCCGGTAACGTTGGTATCTATATGCTCCGACTCTTCTCAGGTTTCGAGACGCGTTAGTCTCATCACGATGGCCTCTGCAAGTTTAGTTCTTCACCTGGAACCAGAAACATCTGAAGTGGATCTGGTTTGAACTTCACCTCCTTCGGTCTTTTCTTCCTCACCCGTTCCCAGGTCATCCGTTCCTCTCAACTTGAAGCAACTATTCGGACGTGAATTTCAGCCATTCGAACTGTAAGGTTGAATTCACAAGGAGTACTTTAAGCACGGGCTGCGCTTTGCACAATGTAAGTATTGTCATGGTCTTCCCGAGGCCTTCTCCTCATATCTTAACGCCCATACAGCAGCCCTTTCAGGACGGCAGCAGCACAAGATAAGCCAAGCCGTGATGGAACGTTCTGCCCGAACCGTCTCCTTTCAACGACAGTCGCGTAATATGCGGGTATCTACCCTGTTGTAAGGTGGTTACAGGTGCGTTTTTATGGTCATTCCTCATTATCTGTTTGACTGACCAGTGGTAGACGTTAGCTACTTCGACAAATATTCCCGCCCGCGCCATTGCTGAAACTTCGACACAACTTGGACGTTGAAGTTGCGCCAGGACAGCTGCTTAGGGCGGAGTACAGGCTGGGTGAAGGTTCCCAACGGCCAAGACCTTGAAACGTTGTTGGCTGTGGTTTTTACGCCGTCTTCGTCAACCCTTCCACTCGGACGATCGAAATGACAACTCCTGCTAGATTCGTCTTCATTGACTTCAGTCTTGACCTCACTATCTCGAAGCTTCGGAGTCTGGCACTTGGGACAGTTCGAGCCACGATTGCTTCACGCATAGTGACGGGACGTTGGCTTCTGGTGCAACTTGCGCTGAACACTGGGCAACACGCCGTTGGGCCGGCATTCCACTCCGAGCGCTACAGCCTACACGTTCAGCCCACACTCTTCTCCATCCAACTACCTGAGTACTCTGCCGGCTCAGAGCTAGGAGAGCTCATGCAGGATACAGGTCGAGATGCGCAGAACCTCTGGTCGATCACTGGTACGTCTTTTGGCATGGAGTGTTCAAGGGAGATGGTCGTTGATGTAGTCCAAGGCAGGAAGACGGTGACCATTCCCTTTCTGAGGCCAGGATCACGGAGAACGAAGAAAAAATCCATTCACTCGATTGCCTCTCGGTATTCAAACGGCTAGATTATCGTACGTCGCCTTCAATTTCCTTTTCCCGCTTCCAATTCTGTTCTCTATCATTCCGACTTACTTTCACCGTTCGACAGCTATCCGTTCCTCGCAACATCACGAACGCCCGCTGACCACCATTGCTTTGTTTATCACCCTCACGGACCTCATCCTGGTGAGCATTCGTGCCTTTCCAAGGTTATGGCGTTCTTATTCTTCGATTGGATAGCGCGAGTTGGCCACCACAATGAATCGGATTCGTGGAACGACAGCGGTCGACTCCACAACTTACTTCCATCCAACACACTCAAATTCCGTGGGTCTTTGACTTTCCTTTTAAGTGCCCATTTCTGACGTTTCCGACGCTAGGCGCCTGCGTTGATGAAACGGAACGTCGAGATGGTTATGCCATGACATCTCGTACACAAGCTCTTTACATGTACCCTACTGCCTTTCCATACGTTCAAATTTCTGTACTTCCTCTCCAACGTTCCTTTTACATGCCCGTTTTCAACCCTCCCTCCGAGTCCCTCGTCCACAATCAGCTCTCTTGCACCATTTCTCGCTAACCCCGCCGGACTACCAATTATTATCGGAACGACACCTGAAATACATTTTTTCTAGCATCACCGGGGCTCGGTGACCACGATGGCACCTCTGTAGCGCAAATTCGACCATTCTACACGATTATCGTGGACCCCGATCCTCATGGTCGCGAAGCCCACATGGTTGTGGGGCAGGATCAGCTCCGACCAAAGATCTACGGTTTCTTCAGCCGCGTACGAGCAGATGCTCTTCGAGTCATGTTTGTGTGGGTGGTGTGTGTCGAACTTCACTCCCCCTCATACCACCTCGAGTTTGGTCCTGAGGATTGTATCCACTCACGCGGTATCGCCAAAAGGAAGCCGTATCGTTTTGGTCGTCTCTTCCGCCGGTCAGTACTTAGGCTTCTCTCCCGTTCGTGAACTAATTTACTTCAAGTCCAGATATAAAGTTCTCCTTTTCCACATCTTGCAACATATGCATGACAGTCAACCTCCAAAGCCAACGTACAGCATCTGTTTCACTCATTCATCAGTGGAACGGCACTTCACATATGTCTCTCCCTCTTCGCACCAGTGATTGCTGTCATGTTGATGATTGGCACATTCTGTTAGATCCGGCATGAGACGTGTTTGTCGGGTAGACGTATGTTCGTATTCATGTCCGTTCCCTCCTTCCCCGTCTGAACGCCGAACGCAGGGTCTAACTCGAACTCAGGGGGTCGATTCCAGTGCTTGGCCCTGCCTCCAATGTGCGAGAAAAGCTGCCTGCATCTGCCTCAACTCGTAACTCTGGTAGAAAATAGTGCAATCAGCATCCTACGTCAAACTGGAGGTTCAAGGGTATCAAATGAAGCCGGACCAGAATGGTAAGTTGTACAATTTGAAGCTTCGAACACTGTACTGACGCTCATCTGCAATAGAATGCAGTCAAGGTTGATGCTGTTCAGTTCGCCCATCGTCGGGGCAGTGTTGATTCATTCACGGCATCGACCAGTGTATGTCCATATCGTAATCCGCCCCCTCCTTTCCTTGTGCTCACGTCGAACGTAGGGGAACCACTCCAATTCAAGGGTTCGGTCCCACCTATCGCCTTATCTCCAATGTCCAAGAAGCTGGTTCTCGGCATGGGCCTGAACTCTTCGGGCGTCCACAAGCTCCAAGTCGATTTGTTCTGTCATTGTCTGTCCTTTTTTTTGCTCTTCGTGGCTTCGTCCTAACCTGAACGTTGAACATCTCAGTCGTCGAACCGGCTGGTAATGAGACCTATGCTATCCACCCATGCTTTGTCCAAAGACGAAAGGGATTGTGTCGTTCGAGCTGCCTCGGTCGAGTGGATAGGCGAAAGTCCGAGGCTATACACCAGGGATTGACCTGATAGCTGCAGTATCTTCAAGGATATCGGTAAGTTGTGGAGCCTGAACTTTCAGACATCCTACTGATGCCCTTGGCCCTCTTTTTTCAGTCTCCATTCGGGAGCAGCGTTGTACACATCGTACCGCGAGCGGTGTTGAATGTTGGAAGGAGTTCGGGCTTCCTGTCGGATCCACCAACACTATGGCCATTTGGGATGTTGACCAGCCGCTCAAACTTCGTATCCCTTTCCAGATGGGGATGTTCAAACGAAACCTGAGGTAGAAACCGATATGTGGATTGTGAGAACGTTGGGGTCTTTCGCGATATTTTTTCATACTCATCAGAGCTCTTTTTCAGGCTCTCACTCCGCAAGTACTATCGACCCAAGAAACTCCCCATTAACATCAGCTTAGCGCATTCAGTCTGCGGGGACATCATCCAGAATTCCATGTCTCGACAATGCGAAGAAGGCCCTCTTGTCGTCGTTAACGTGTCAGCCTGTCAATCTGCTGAATGGCCATTGAACTTTCTCGCTTTACTGTATGTCTTGTCTCCTTTTCATAGTTTTCGACCGTACTTATCACCTCAAGAGGGTTCGTTCTCGACTGCGGTATCTTGTCACCTTTTATGGGAAACGCCTTAGTTATGCATCCGACCACATCATCAAGCACCTCAAGAGACCTTAGACGGCTTACATATACGCTAACCTGCCCACGTTCGATAACTTCGGTACAAGACACGCAAAATGCACAAGTCCTTATGCTCGCGATTTATCATGAGCCCAAGCACCTCGGAACTTTGCTCAGGTTCTGTTATCCTGCATTTCCCTCCGTGAAGTTGCCAAGTTAAGATTCGAAAGGGAGCATTCATTCCGTTTTCTATGGTTCTGACTTACAGTATGCGGCACTTCAGACTCGTCTTGGATTCGCTCATTTGACCACCATTGCCAAGTTCCGATCAGCTCCTCAACACGACCTTGGACTCGATTAGCTGTCATTTGGATCGTTTCGTACGAAGGTAAGCATTCAGTTCTTCGTCTCCTTCGTGAGCTAAAGTCTCTGATACGCGTAGGTCTTCTTTCTAACGCAGGATGTGATCTGTCAACTTCGAAAATAAGGTACATACTTCCTCAAGACAAGGTGCGGTTCCTCGATCTACTTCGTTATTCGCTACCGTACTCGTTTTTCATTACCTTATTCTCGGTGTCTGGCCGTTTTACCGCCCTGCCTTTTGTCTACCTTTTGTCTCTCACTTTCTGCTATGGGCTCAGCGAGCCGATGGCAGAATAAAAACTCTTGTTCTTTCCATGGAGTATTTGAAGATCATGAGCTATTTCTAACCTCCTTATGTACCGACCCACTCTTTTTTTTCAAACCACCTAAACAGTCCTTTCTTTCTACTTCCCGTCATGCGACGACAACCGCGCGAATCGACATTCTCGATGGGTTTATAGCTGGCGTTCCTTTTTGTATTCCCTTATTCTTGCATATATGCGTCTGAATTGAGTCACTATAGCATATATTTGTTAGATATGAATGGTGAAAACACAAGAGGTACCATGAAGGTGCGAGGCGGGAATCGAGAGGCTCGACGTTACTTACCCTGAGATTCCTGACATAGGTCTGCAAGTAAACAAGCGTTGAGGTAGGAGATTCCTGCTTTGCACCTCTTGCCTTGCCGTATCCGCTAATTCTTGGATATTTGCGCAAAAAGATGATACAGACTCGTAAGGGTCAGTTTCGTTGAAGAATGACCCATTTCTGCGCTAGGTTTTGGAGGTTCAGTCGAAGTCAGCATTACTGGAGAATCAATCCTGTAGCCCGACCTGCTCGCAAAGATAAGGGATAATAGGCTCGCTCAGCACAGAGCGAGCGGGAATAATGTGTTCCGAGTCAAGACAGGTCAAGACTGCAGCAGAAAGTGGGAAGGGTGGGAGACTAGATATTACTCACCAATTGAAGTCATTCGACGCCTGGTGTTGTGCTACTTAACTATACAACATGGACTAGCTCCTCAGACCCAGTTTCACGTTGACGGCGCGGATGAGAGAGTCGATTATATGCGGCTCGGATCACGGGCCGGTAACAGGTCCAGGTAACCCAGTTGGCCTCTTTTTCGAATCCGCTGTGATAACCAAGAGGGAAACCTCCCCGCGCAAGAGGCTTTACACTGACGACAACCGAATTGTGGTCACCAACCAAAATATGATTCATCTATCCCTCCCTCTTCCTTTCTCCGCCTTCGATCGTGTTTTTCTCTCAACAACGCCGCTTCCAGGTCTTCTGCGCATGCTCTCCTCTTCTCTGAGCCTTGAGGGCACTACCTCTGCTCCTGTTTTGGCGCAAGCTGGCTAGACACGGAAGGAAATTGGATGCGCTCTTGCATATTCCCACTTCCACTCTCGCCCTCTGACACCAGGAAAGGACAAAAAGCGGCGTCGTATGTTAGTGTACCTGTCCAACTTGAAGGTTGGCAGTGCGGAGCGGATACTCTAATCAACTTCGAACACCATTCGACAGACTGAATATCCCTTGTAGGTTTTGTGTTCATCTTCTAAGTCCAAAAATATGACGAGGTTATTTGCGCATACTACCGCTCAGCTGAGCCATTTGGGACCATCCTCTCAAGGTGCATAGCCTCGTTCATCAACAACGTTCTGGCTTGTAATTCCTAGCCTGGTGATAGGTGAAGTGATGCTGAACCGCCCTCCCAATTGCACATGCTCTCCAAGTTCCGAACTAGCGACTACTTGCCACAAATTTGAGCATCAGCAAGGGGTGAGATATGGACCATTATACACCGTGCATTGGGCCAACGTCACCCTCACGCCGGTAAACTAGTCTTCGTGAGATCAAAACTCGTTACTCCATGGCATATCCTGACTATCTTCTTAGCACCTCCATCATTTATTCCTTGCTCGCTTTCACTGTTTGCAATCTTGCTACAGTACATGGCTCGGGTCACTCGTATCAAACCATTGAAGAATGATCAAACTTCGACAGTGTACCTGGATAGGGTGTAAGTCGACTTCCACAGCCTCCAGTTTTCTTCCAACCTCGTTTATTCAGTTCCAAGCCACACGAAGAGCCATATTAATCGGGCTGAGTCCCCATTGAGCGCTTTTCGATCGCCAAGTTTTGAATTTGCAATGAGGAAATCCAACAATTGACTCGTGAGCCCTTTGTTACGGGTACTTCTACGGCCTTTCTGACCCGGTACGCAGTACCATCCGGCCACATTGGAAATCCAGCTCGCCTCTCATCAAGCCTCGATGACAGTGAGGTCCGAACTTGGGAACAGCCCACGTAAACATTTCAGGCTGTCTCACCGTTCCCTTCAAGATTTCCGCTCCCTGGACGAACGCCGTTACGATCCTCATGGGTTACTGGTCTTGATAGATCTTCGCGCTTTACCCCAGTTGCTTTCCCACTATTTCACCCTTCGAGTTCATCAGCAGACAATCAGCGATGTTCTACCACCTTCAACTTGAACTCCCTTCACCGTCATGGCCCACAACCTCTCATTCAAATTGGTCCCCGGAATCTCGCCTAGCTTTCCTTGAACCTATGCTGGTTCATCTATCCGCACACCAATCTCTATTTTCGAGCGAGGTATGTTGATCTTCATGTACTCGTTCAAGCTTGGAGTCTAATTTTTTCCCCCAGATGGATTGTTGCCCTCCTGAGGACGGGCGAGAGCTCGTGGAGATGGTCAAACATGATCACTGTTCCAGGTCATGCCAAGGCAGTGCCTCAGAACTACAAGATTCAAGATTGGGGCTTTCAAGTTCGCCATGCATGATGCTAGGAATCCCGTCATCCTTCTGCATTGCCCTATCCATCCAGCGCGAGCAGGAACCCGTTCCTCTCCTGGTCTACACATGTCGGCAGGGTGCACCCGAGAGTTGTGATAGGAGAGTTGAAGGGTGCATTTGTTATGTTCACTTCGTTGTACAGTGCACTTCTTGTTCATGTGTCTTGAGTGTAGTGGCTTTGGATTTCAAACTCTATCGGGGCACGTCACTTCTGATTTCCCCAGAAGATCGTGGATGCGCTGTCAACACTGTTGACCAAGTGGCTTTACCTACGTCGGCAGGTTTGTTTCCTGTCCTTTCCTCCCCTGCCTCTAATTTACCCTCATTTTATCAAGTTCCAGTGAGATGAAGAATTTGCACATGTCGTTTCATGTTCTTGCTCAATACAACAACACTTTGGAAACATCCGTCCTCATCAAGGTTTCTGTTCCTGCCACAACTGACATGTACGTCTTGTGCCAGATTCATCTTCATCAGTCTCACCTGCTTTGGCGGCCCAGTGTACTCGACAACCTGCACGCGTTCGCACCATCTGAGAGTCTAACTACTTCTCAAGAGCCCATAATTTTGACGGGTGTAGGATGAAGAGACTTCCGAGTGCATAACTAATCCCCCACCTTCAATTTTGAAGTTCATGTCGCAGAGAAAGGGTGTCATGAGAGCACCCAGAGACGTTCGAAAATGGGATCTCGACCCAAAGCTATCTGATATGGCTACATGCCACTGTCCATTTACTTTTCTTACTAAGACTAGGCAACAACACTACTTTCAAAGGTGCTGTCAGGTTGTTATTTGATTTGACTAGCCTTGTCAGTACAACTTTGTTCATCATATGTATGAAGTTCTTGTACAACCTTCCGACTGACTAATTGGTAAAGAGGCAAATTCAAAACCAAAGAGCACAGAAGTGTATCACCTCTTTTGGTCCCTGCATACATGGGTAAGGATTTGGTGTGCTGTTAATGTAGCCTCCAACCCTGTATGCGCAAATTTCTTCCCTGACAACCAAAATTACAGAGGCACCAAGTTCCCAATTTACAGTCCTCATTCTGGGTTTGCCAGTTTGGATGTAAAAGAAGGGGTGGAATGGGACTTGCAATTGCCACCTTAGGTTCTGCCAGATGTCCTTGAGAATGTACACAGGAAAATGAGAAGCAGTCTGAGGGTACCCAGAAGGACTTTTCACTTTCACCATGATGACAGCCAATATCAGTCACTTCTTACCTGGTACTCCTTCCCCAATACACTGATTATAGTGCATTTCCATTGAAACCTGGTGCACATTGCTGTCAGTCTGTTTAAGTAAAGCAAATGACAGGGAGAGATTGTGGCCCATCACATGTGGTCACATGTGTGACACATATTTTGAAGGTGCACAGCAGCTTTCTAACCTCAACCTTGGCTTATCAACCACAGCTAGCATAACCACATCCACACTATGAACAAGGTCAATAGCAATGGGCATACTGGTGTCAACCATGGTGGTCATTTGCAGTTGAAGTATGCCCTTATCTAACTTATCTGATGGATCTGTCTATCATCTAACATGTTATTTCAAGTTCATGCACTGCCATTGACTGTAAGTAGTCAACTCCTAGTGAAGAGAAGTGCTGAAAAGAAGTAGCCATCATGCTCCAATGTGTTTCAAATCCCTCTCAAGCAAAGTTTTATGTTCAAATTGAAGTTCAAGGAGTCAAGCCTTATCATAATCAATTGGTATCAAAGTACAAATCCAGAGCTATTGTAGGACAGAAAGAGGGTCCACATATGAGATATGAATGGACTATTCAAGAACCATGGTATGAGTTGATATACTTATGCTTTTTGTACTTACACCAGTGTAAGGACCTATCTTGAGTCCACCATTCTAGTCACCATTTCTAGGCATCATATACTGCGGTCTGATCAGGTTGTGGTAGCAACACCAGTTCATTTGAAGGATGTTATAACCCACCTGGTCCAGAAACCCAAAACTGGTATGTTTTAACATAGAAATGCTTCACAAGTCATCTTCTAAAGCCATTCAGCTTACACCATCACACCAAAGTTTGGTCATACAATTTCCATTTGTTTACAGGCAGTTGAGTGTATAGCCCAGTGTTCAATTTAAAACTAAGCCATCTATCTAGAAGATTTTTCAGAATTTTCTAAATCAGGTTCAACTTTCTACAACTCTGGCTCACTCTGGTGAAATGCAAAACCATTTTGAGCTTCTCTTGACAATAGGTTCAACCTTCAGTGAAGTGAGTGGTAATTGATAAACATTGATATGATGACTGAAAATTGCATAGTTCTTACCCCTGGTGCAATCAATCATTGGTCTTTGGTTCAGCTTGCATTCTGTAGGTATTATGAACTAGCCTTTTCAACCAAGTACCTAATATATGGAGTAGGGGGTTCAAAGTCAATCATTCCTTCCAAAGAGGATTGTGTTGTTATCAGAATTGATTCAAAAAGGATCCCTTTTGGTTGCAAAGTTTCAAGTTGTCAAAGCCTCTCTACTTCAGGTTCAACTTGCTATCCAATCATTTTTGGAATGTCTTCAATTGGCACTAGCAAACTTTCTCACTTACTTTGATAACCAACAAGGTGAGAAACATTTGACTTTGAATATTCTCAGCAAAATTCAAACTTGAATAGACTTCCTTATTCAGTGTCTTGCATTGGAAGATTCTCAGGAGATTGCCAACAGCTTGTTGGATGTTGAGCAACATGTTCACCAACTGGGTACTACTTTACAGCTTGAATTAAAAGAGAAAGCAGGTAAGAGATCATAGAAAAGATCTGCAACTTTCAACTGACTATAAGCTAGCATTCCAGAAGCTAAAAGAATCACTCAATTTCCTAAATCAGGTGTCATTGCTTTCTGGTCCACCATGCTTGGCAGGTACAAGAGGTCAAATTTTACAATTGATTCAAGATTGGATAAGATCTGCATCTAGCCAAATGTTCTGGCTGCATGGCCAGGCAGGATCAGGTAAAAGTACAATTGCCCAAACAATATTTCAGCAGTTGGAAGACAAAAAGCCTCCAAGGGTATTCTATACTTGTAGTAAAACACAAGCAGAACTGCATAACCCTTTGAACATGCTACCTGTGATATGTTTCCAGCTCTGTATGATCAACAGAGCATATGGACAGCATATTGCCAGTCAACTTGAACAAGTTTCTTCAATCACCAGTGGACTAGGGCACATTGCCACACAACTTGATGTTTTCTTTCTGACCCCATTGCAAAGAGGCTTGCTCTTTGATGAGTCAGTAGTGATTATTATTGATGCCTTGGATGAGTGTGGATCTGAAAATGATCAAGTACTGCTTTTAAGCGGCTTTCTCAGAATTTTAGTCAGATGGGCTAAGCTTAAAGTGATGATCACAAGCAGGAACAATTTTGTGATAGAAGAACAACTTCAGAAAGTATCATTTACAGATTATGAGTTGAATGCAGGAAATAGTTGCTTAGATATCCACTTATACTTGGAAAAGCATATTCCAGATTTGCTTGGACCAAAAATTGTGCAAGATCCAGAGTTGATTGATGTCCTGACTCATTGTTCAAAAGGCTTATTCATCTGGGCTCAAACATTTCACAATTACTTAAGAATCAGTAACAATCCTGAAGATACACTCAAAGAAATCTTAGAAAAAGATACTTCCTTTCAAGAAGAAGGTTTTCAATTGCATTTATATCAGCTTTATCATACTATACTCAAAGACATGATTCCAGATGACCCTGATAGCATTTTAGTCTACCAACATGTTTTAGGAATAGTTTTACTCTCTGGAGAAGCAATAACTGAACACACACTGATCAGCCTGCTGGATCAACACATTTCTGCAAGCTCAATAAAGAAAACAATACAAGCTTTACTGTCATTGTTGAATATGGATAATTGCAAAAAGATCCACATTTTGCATCCATCACTTGCTGATTACCTGCTTGATCCAACCTTTCAGCCTACTATATACCATATTGACCAGAGTCAGATCCATTATTTTCTCTTTCACCAATCCACACATATTTTATGTGCTCAGTTGAAATTCAACATTTGCAACCTTGAAACATCTCATATACCAAACACTCAGGTGCAAGACCTTGACCAAAGAATTTCTGTTTATATCTCACAGGAGCTTCAGTACTGCTCACAATACTGGGCTTATCACTTGATACAAAGTGGAAGTTATTCTGTGATGTGTGAAAGTGTGTTGTCTCAACTTTTGATCAACTTGAAAACAATATTTTGGGTTGAATGTATTAGTTTGTTAGGCAAACTGAAAGTTGGACTGGCAAATATTCAGAAACTTCAGTTGTGGCTAAAGGTAAGCAATAATTGTTGTAAAGACTTGCTTTCCAGTTAACAGACCTGTTGTATTAGGGAACATCTTCACACTATTCCTTCTATCTACATGAACTCTACAATTTTATGACAAAGTTTTGTGTGCCAATACAGGAATCATTACCACATCTTTATCTTTCTGCTTTACCATTTTGTCCAAAGTCATCCATTATATACCAAAGGTGCACATCTCTACTGAAAAAGTCTATAGGTTTGATGGATCAGTCAAATTATTCCTGGAAGGCAGGTCATGTGTCTATTCCTGTTCATAGCAACACTCCTGCTGTCTTTCAACCACATAGTCATCTCATTTATTTTGGAACAAAAGATGGAACTATTCAACATTGGGACAGTAATAGTGGTTACTCAGTTGGAAGTCCATTATCAGGACACAAAACAGAGGTTAGAGCCTTGATTGCATCACCACACCACAACATCCTTTACTCAGCTGGCTATAAGTCAATAATTACATGGAATTTATCAACAGGACAGCAGGTTTATCAACCAGTTATCCAGCACAGTGGCTGGATTTGTTGTCTTGCCCTTACACCAGAAAATAAATATTTGATATCTGGTTCACAGGACTGCACAATTGTGATGTGGGACATTTCACAAACCTTTCCATTAGTCAGGCATATCTTTCAGGGTCCTGATTATGTTGAAAAAATCTGTATTTCACCAGATGGTCACTATATGGCTGCAATTTTTGTTGATGAAACAGTATCTCTTTGGAGCCTTATAACCTTTTCTAAAGTTGCTGATGATAATACAGAATCATTTGGTATACCATCGTCAATTGTATTTACAAATGATGGCAATCAACTGCTGATAGGTACCTCAAGGGGGAAAATACTTCTCCGGTCCAGAGACACCTTAGAATTAGAACAAGAACCCATACAAGTATGCTCTTGTATGATTAACAAAGTTTATATTCTGGAAAGTGGAGACCAATTGATAATTGTGACTGATGATGGCACACTTTACATCTATTCATTTCCAATTATGACCCAGAGATGTGCACCTGTTCCAGTAATTGGCTCTCCAATTCTGGATCTAACTTTGTCAAGCGATGGATACTTTCTGGCCTTGTTTTTGAGTAAAGGGAGGATTGAGATTTGGGACTTCAACCTAATCCAAAGTGTATCACAAAGCTTGCCACCTATTAAATATATTCAAGTCTCTCCAATCAATTCATTTCTTTGTGTTGCATCTGGTACAAAGATTGTTATGTGGAACCCTACAAGTTGGAAAAAAGAGAAAATAATGGACCATGAAGAGACAATCCACACCTTTTCTGTTTCCAGTGATGAAGGCCACATTGTATCCAGTTTAATGACAAACACAGCACTGATATGGTGTCAGAAAAACTATGAATACACTCAAGTTTGTGCCAAAACATATAACAGCAAGATTGTTTCCATTTCATGTACAAATCATTCCAGACTAGCATACATAACACTAGAGAATGGAAGTGTATATGTTCTTGAGCTGTATGCAAGCTATAATGAAGCTGAAATTATTAAAACTTCAGAAAGGATTGTAGCCTGTGAATTCTCATCTGACAGTTGTTTTGTTGCAATTGGCCACCTATGTTCTGGTGTTTTTCTCTGGAACTTGCATACCCATGCAATGGTCCACCATTTTTCACTTGAATTTGCTGGTGATATTGAATATCCATTGTGTATAATCTTTCTACTTGCAAATAAATATGTTGCTGTTTCAACAGATTCATCAATATGTATTTGGGAAATAGAATCAGAAAAAATGATACAGAGATTTGCAAATTTGAGATATCCAGCTGCCATAACTGCTTTTCCAGATTTACCACTGATTGGAGCAGCAAATGGTGATTATAGCATGATTATATGGAACTTTGAGACAGGGAATAGAGTCTTTGGATCAATTAAATGTCACACCAATAGTATAAACTCACTCTGCAACTTGCCTCAAAACAAGGAAATAGCTTCTGGTGGAAGAGATGGAACTCTCAGAATTTGGAATGCAGACCCAGTTACTTTATTATCAAGTCCAGTTTTAGTTGATACAAATGATCAATTGAAAGTAGGATCCTTCTTTCAAAGTGTCCAATTTCTACAATGTAATCTTGATGATATCACAAAGTCAGAACTTTGTATGACATCATCTGGTTGGCTTGTTCACTCTAATCGGTTGATTTTGTGGATTCCTCCTTGGTATAGATGTTCCTTAGCATGTCCACAAGTGTTATGTTTACCATTCTCAGCACCTAACCAGTCATTAAAAATTGATTGGTCAGGATTTGCTCATGGAACAAGTTGGTGTCAAATTTACAAATCAGCTGCTGAATAAGCCTCAATTTCTGTTGTCCCACTCATGTGATCGTTTCAAGTTTACATGTAATACTATTGAAAGAACCAGTCTGGGTACTTTATATGGTCTCTTAAAGAATCTCACTGATATGTGCAGTTCAAATAGATAGCTTCTGACTTTTGTCCTCTATTTTGTACACAGCTTTCCTAGTTGTGATGTTGGTACCATAATTGTCTTTATAGGTTAATATTTCATAACACACAATCTACAATTTGGAACCAGTGGGTACCATATACAAAGTTTGACCAGTCTAATTTTAATGTTTGGTTTTCTGCAGATGATGGGATACATTGAACTTGGGGAGATATCACTGATTGTCTGTACCAAGGAGGGATCCATAATATTAGCTGATTCTGGTTGGTTAACCAGCCATCTGCAGTTGTGCTGAAACCTAAATTGAAAGTGCTTGGGTACTGTAGAAATTGCACCTTGGGTGGAAATTGATTATGCTTTGTGTTGATTTTTGTATCAGATAACATAGCTTCAGGATTAGTTTCCCAAATTCTGATAGTTCCATCACTTCCACCTGTGACAACTCTGCTGCAATTGGAAAAGATGCTGATAGATGTTATGGGGCTAGTATGACAAACAAAGGGTCCCCAAACTCTTTGTTCTGTTTCAATATTGCACACTTCAATGCTAAAATTCCACAAACCAATTGCTATCAATGGAACACTTGGGAAATGTGCAAGAGCAGTAATTGGAGCTCTAGTGGTTACATATTTTAGCCTTTTCCCTCTTGGGATATTCCAGATTGTCCATGCAGCTCCAAATACCACAACAACATAGTCATTTTGGGGAGAAAATTCTACACCTCCAGGTCGTTCAGATATGTGACCCTCCTTACAAACCAATTGATGAACAATTGCTTTGCTATTCAAATTATAGAGAAAAACACATGATAAATGACTAATAGCGAGATGTGTATGATCAGGTGAGATTACACTGCACATATTGCCATCTGGTAATACAAATATTTCTTCCTCCTGGTACTCAGGAAGTGTAAGTAAATAGATAGTTCCTTCTTGTAAGACCAGATATGCAAGCTTGCCATTTGATCCTTCTGCAAATACTATTGATTTTACAACACCATTATATGATCTAGTTGCAGCTTTTGTATAACAAGAATCTTCTTGAACCCAAATGGACAAGGTTTTGTCATGTAGTCCACAAATCACTGTTGATTCATCTTTAGACAGAGCAAATGACACAACTTCACTATTATGACCAATTGTCTGCAGTTTGTTCCAGTTTTTTGTTTGCCAAATACACAACATTTGACCAGCTGCAATATGCAAGAATTGACCAGTTGTAGACAGAGATGTACTTGAGATTGGAATGCTCTCTGATCTATTATAAATTGAGTTTAGATCCCAGACTTCAACTGAATAATTAGTAAAAAGGAGTACAAGTATTTGGTTGTCACTTGACAGTATCATGTCTTGAATTCGAGTGGCTTTAACTAAGATTGGTGTACATAGTTGTGTTAGAGTTAAAAAGGAATGAAGATATACTATTCCATCAAAGCCACCTATTAGCAAGACATTTTCTTTGGTGAGTAACACTTTTGCAATACCACGTGAGCATATATCAATGGGGCCTTTGATTAGATGTAAGTTAGGCACATCATGCAAAAGGATATTCCCAGAATCAGTTCCTGTGATGACTAGATTGCTCTCATTTGAAAATACCATTGTATCTGGCCAGCCAAATGGTGCAGTAGATTCACATACCACTGCAAATGTTGTTAGGTCCAATAACATTATTGTGGAGTTCTCTAGAGCTAATACTAAGTAATGGTTGTTTGGTGATAGGCAGATTGCTTCAACTCCATCAGGACAAGTAATAACATGTTTTAAGGATGGGAAAGTTTCAGTAATATTCCAGATCACAACAGAAGCATCTCTTGAACTAGAAATGAGATGTTGTTTGTCTGTGGTGATAGCAAACCCAGTGATGGCACCCTTGTGATAATAAATTGGCTGGAAGACTTGTTGGCCTGATATGATATCCCATACCATGATTTCTTTGAAACTACTTGCATAAAGAACATGTTTACCAGCTAACACAGCTAATACAGAAATTGGCACCCATGTCTTAATAGGAGATCCAATGACATGACCACTATAGCTATCCCAGCTTTCAATAGTCCCAATTGAAGTTCCTGTGAAAAGGATGTTACTCTCTGGCTGAAATATCATACAACTTGCATGATCTACAGAAATAACAAAGTTCCTTCTATTCCAAAACCTAAAGTTGTTGACAATTCCAATTGTGTTCTGGAGTAGTGTGGAGCACTTTTGGTGGATAACAGACTGCTCAGGGGAAAATGGTAAAGCAGACAAGTAGATATGAGGTACAGAGCCTTGAATTGGTATATAAAATTTTGTGATAAAATTGGAGAGATCATGTGCATATATCACATAATGTGAAAGTGTTTTCTGGTATAGATATAAGTGTTTGTGTCAATATACTAATAATACAACCTTACCTGAAGCCAAACTTGTAGTTGTTGAACATAGGCAAGACCAAGATTTAATTTTTTCAATAAACTCAAGCACTCAATCCAGTAAATTGTTTTAAAGGTTATAAGTAGCTTGGATAAAGTTGAATCATTTTGCTCATTACAGGAACCAGAACTTCTAATCAAGTGATATATCCAGTACTGTACAGAATACTGCAGTTCATGAGAAATATACAAATCAACTCTTTGGTCTAAATCATGAATCTGGCTATTCTGTACACATGAAGTACTCAGTTTGCATATATTAAACTTCAACTGAGAACACAAAATAAAGCTGGACTGCTGATATAGAAGTTGGTGAATAGCATTGATGCTAATATGAAAGGAACTAGTTTTTGAGACCTGTCCAAGCAAACATTCAGCTAGAGATGGATGTAGAATTTGCACTTTATTGTCATCATTGATAAACAATAGGGCTATCAATGATTCTACTGCCCTTTTAACTGCATTTGGAGAAATGACAGGATATAGTAGTTTGGCTAATGTTACAATTGACAATGGTTCTCCAACAAGTAGAATTGATCCAAATACATATTGATACACGCAAATATTGTCAGTGTCATCACCAACAACACTTTCAATTATAGTATAATAAAGTTGATAGAGATGTGAAGAAATGGATTCCTGTTCAGATACCAGATTTGTCTGCAAGATATGCTTAAGTATTGACTCAGAATCTTCCACTGCTATCAAATGATTGTATAGTGTTTGAGCCCAGATAAATAGCCCCCTAGAATGATATGTTAACATTTCAACTATTTCTGGACAGTTATTCAGGAACTTTGGTTGAAAAAGATGCTGAACATGACCTTGCCAATATAGAAGTATATCTGCCTGGCTCCTCTCACAAGTCAACTGATATTCACTATAAGAAATCATTGACATGTATTGCTTGAGAGCAGAAATTTCTCGACTTGTAATCAGTAGCTTTATTCCACATTTATTTGAAATCAAGGAAAATGCATTTAACAAGGCTATCTGGTCATCCTCAGTGCCACACTCGTCCAGTGCATCTACAATGACAACTACCCCTTTTAAAGAATGTTCCACTTGTTGTAAGGGCTTTATAAATAAACCATCCACCTGTGTACTGATATGCCCTAGACCATTCTTAAAGAGTGGGTCATTGTCAATCTGGTTAACTATCCATCTTGCATATCTTTTGCTAATTGCACAGAGCTGAAAGCAAAGTGTGGGTAACACATTCAGTGCATTGTGTAATTCTGCTTGAGTCTTACTACAAGTATACAATGCACATAGCACATCCTCTTGTTTCAACCAACTAAACATAGATTGAGCAATAGCACTTTTCCCAGTTCCAGCCTGGCCATATAACCAAAATAGCCTAGAACCATCAGTCTGGGTCCAGCTCTGAAGTTGTTGCAGGATCTCTCTTCTAGTGCCTACTAAGCATAATGGAGCTGAAATATATGAAACTGGATTCAACAAATTCAGTAACTTATTGGCATCAGTTGTTTCTAGCAATCATCAGAATGACAACAACAATAACTTTCTTCTACATACCAGAAATTTGAGACTCAAGATTTAGAGCTTTCCCAACATTATACATTGCCTGTTTCAGCTTTAATAAACATTGAGCAACACTATTGGCACTTTCATAGAGTCTCTTCCATACAGGTGTTGAATCTGTTTGATATCAGCCACAGAAGCTATAAAAAAGTGTCCATAATCACCAGCTTGGTTGTATGGAATAATAACAACTGCCAATACTTCTTTAAGACACACCAGAAGGCTTCTAACAACCAGTTTGCAATTTGAACTGGTGTTTGCAAGTGCCTGAACCTGGTCAAACAAATGTAGGATGTCATCCATCATTTTGATCAATTCAGTTAATTGACTCAAAGCTAGACTGTTATCTTGAAGTTTCTTCAAGAATAGTCAGCACAAATGTAGGTCATGTAGCTTAAACTCACATCATGTAAATTTGATAACAACTGTGTAACTGATTCCACAAGAGGGGAAAGCTGTATAATCAGTTAGTTTTTGCTACCAATTCAATCATATTGCTGACTTCACTCAAAGTAGAGGCTGTTGTACTGATAAGTCTCTTGAACAGTCCTTCAACCTCCTCAAAATTTTTGATGACCATATGAGAGAGCTGGATTTCCTTGAAAATGTGAAGAGAAGTCTGGCAGGTAATTTATGAGATTTAGCAGAAAGAAACAAAATGCAAGGAAACCAACCTGCTTAATGGTCATTGACACAGTATAACCAGGATGGAGGCTGATATTCAAGGCTAAATTTCATAGGTTATAATACATAATGTTGTTTTCTCTGTCCACTTACCAGTATCTGGGTTCTGAAGCAAGTGGGTCAGTATATCATTCACTGGGACCAGTGCCACTGCAATCAGGTGATTGACCCAGACTCTCTGCTGTTTGAATATAGTAATTGACACAAGAGAAGTTGTAAAAGCACTAAAAATGATGTTGTATTGTGGAGATCTATGACTTGTGCATCACTCACAAAGTTTTATCAATTTGCCATTGGAATTCAGTTGTTCCCTCAAGAGTTTGCCCATGAACAGCCTTAGTTTGACATTTGAGCTGATGCTGATGCTGAGGGCCTCCATCTTGGATTCTCATGTAGAACTGAAGTTTTGAGTGGTGTGGAAGACCTCCAAAGGTGATAGCTGTTATAGTTTCAGGAATCTATACTCCAGAAGATCAAAATCTTACACTCAAACTCAAGGGAAATGCTTTGGCTCATGTTAGTGGACAGAAACCCATCAAGGAGTGGTGGAGCTCACCAAGATTGGCTGGACCTTGCTGTGTCTTTCTTTCTATCAACAAGTTTGATGTTCTTCATGCTACAGTCCACCTATCTACTCCAAAGTAAGTGGTTGTGTTCTGAGATGTGGTGGGATAAAGGTGGGCAATTGCTGTGGTGGCAACCCTCAGCCCTGTGTTCAATCACGTGATGATTCGGATAAATCCGACGTGCACAATGCACATC
>ML208500.1:0-21654 GCA_004369065.1 Pluteus cervinus
CCCCAAAATCGCACTCACACGTATAAAATGGCACCCAAACGCAAACGAAAGGTGCTGACCAGAACCAAAACTTCGCCAGCGTCAGTATCCAGAACTACCGGAACTTACTCGACTCGAGAGTCGATGAGGACTCGGAGAGTCAAATCGGAAGAGCTCGAGCTCGAGGTTGGTATGGATCAAAGTGGAGACGAATCCCAGGACGATGGGCAATATGAAGAGGAAGAAGAACGTTATAATCCGAAGCCGACTCTGAAAAGAGGGCGTTCCGGATCCATGGCCAACGTAAAGGCGGAAACACCAAAGAAACGCATCAAAGTCGAGCACAATGACGATAGCGCAACTGTGAAGGAAGAAGAGAAACTAGTTAGTCGAATCAAAGTCAAGTACAATGGAAATGAAGAAAGCGAAAGCGAAGGTAAGGAGGACAATAATACCACACGGGACGTCGTCTGAAACTAAATCGGTAGCAGAGGAGGAGGAAGAAGAGAGACGGGCTAACCGGATCAAAACTGAGGAAGATAACAACGTTGAAATCAAAAGCGAGAGCGAGAGTGACGGTGAGGAGGATGACGAGGGTAACGGAACTTGTGGAAGTGGAAGTGATACGGAAGAGGTAACGAGAGCAACACCGAAGTACATACTACCATCCACCCGTGCCCTTGCATCGTCATACGGTCCCGGTACGTTCCTTGTCTTTCAATGCACCTTTCCGTCCGCCGTATCCTCCTAAACCATTGACCATCTAACCTCCATTTCTATCATCTAGGAAGAATCATCGAACACGGTCACATCTACTTCTTCTACCGTCCCAAAGTCCAACTCCAAACCGCAAAGGACATGGACGAAGTGAAGATCTTCCAGATGTTACTCCTTCCTGATAAGCCTCCTCTTCCTCCTACTCCTCCTTCGTCACAGAATTCAAATCCGTCGAATTATGAAGAGAACGCGGAGAGGAAGTACCGCATCCTTACTATAGGCCACAAATACCTTCCTCCCTGGGTCCCTCCAGCAACTCGGGGGGAAGCATATTGGGCTCCGGTTTCGTCCCTAGGCGAAGATTTAAGGGAGTTAGAGGATGAGTTAACTGCGTACCAATCAGCCAGTGGTACGTGACAATATTCACCTCCAAAAACATGATAACATATACGAGGCATAGGATCGAATGCACCTGCTCGCCTAGCCGCAAGAGGCGTCTACATGCTGGTTAACACCATACCTCAACGTCGACCCGAAACCTACCTAGCATTTTATCTCTCTCATCCCAACTGCAACTCTCCTTCCACCAAATCCGAACCAGACGGCAAAACGGGTGCCTCCACGATGGGACCAGTTCATCAGGCATTCGGGTTAACGGACCCCGCTATGAGCTTTCAAATCAGGATCAAAAAACCATCAGCGGGTCCGAATGCCAATGGTCAAGTCAATCCGGACAGTGTGGCGGATTATCCAGAGAAGTTGATAAGCCGCGTTTTTGGACGTTATAGTTTTGCGCATTGTGCCACGCTGGAGTTGTTGGATTATGTTGATACGCAGATTTTGGTGATTTCACCGAACGTAGGGGTGAATGGGATAGGAATTGATATAGGGCCGTACAGAGCGAAAGGTACGTTTTTGCACACGCACGACATGGTACATATACTGTATGGCTGACTGACGATGTTTGATTGATAGCTTTGCAACGTATGGCCGAGGCGGAGGGTGAGAAATTGGATGGGGAAGACGTATTGAGAGAGTTGGGATTGGATGAGTGTGGGGTTAGGTTGGAGGCGTTGCAAGGGAAGTGGGTGTGAGAAGAGAAGTCGAGGAGGTGAGTGAGTGGGTCTGGCCGTGGGCGGCTGATTTTTCTGACTTTGAATTTGACAACAGGTTGGCGCACTCGTCTCGTCTCGTTCATGACGATGTCAATCGACATGCACCGGCACTGATCCTAGTATCCCTCCTCCCCTTCCTCAAGGAACTCAAAGCTCGGTCTACGACTCTAACTCGGACGGTATACGGTATCCGTTCTCTGTAATCTATAACTTAAATCAATGTAACTCGCCGCCGATTTCTTACATCTATGCGCTGTACTTTTGGATAGTATTGTACTATACCTATGCTACGTACATTACGAGGACGGTACACACCAGGCGTACCTAAGCACCCAACGTTCAACGCGTCGAGACACGAAGCTCAAGCCAAATTTAAAAGGGATACCGAACGACTCTCTCTCTGGATCTGAGACATACCTCCCTCTCATCCCTGCATCGACTTCTCCAATTGCAACCCCAAGCCAAAAGCCAAAAAAAGATGGACAACCGACTACTAGAAAACGAACTTGAGCAGGTCAAGGATAATTCCAAACCGACTTTGAAAAGCGAATTGGAAAAGGCAGGTCTACAGGAACAGGAATCAGTCAAACGAGTGAAAAGCGAGGAAGAGGAGAAAGACGACAAGGCGATCCCGTACGTTTTTGTGAATTCCTCACCTTCACCTTCACCTTTACCGCGTCTCTCGATGACTCCCGTAGTCTCCGTAGACCCCCTCATTGAATAGTGCTTTGCTGACGATTGTGGTGGCTTTGCAATTCTTGGCAGAGATGGATAGGAGAATGGAAGGGCAGGAGGGTTTCTTGAAGCCATTAGGATTGGATGGGAGTGGGTCGGAGTGGGAGTGCCACGTGGTCAGTGTGCCTGGGCGCCTAATGTGACCAGCTTTCTTTCTTCGACCCCGGTGTTGCTGGACAGTCCTGTCTCGTTCATGACTACTTCAGCGGCCATTACACAATGGAGACCTGAATGCTGTGAGATGACACTGAACCTTTTATTCAACGGCGCCACGGAATCGACCATTCTCCCGAATCGCCATTCTGCCTCTGTCGACAGACACCATCTGCACATCCTAGCTATCAACTCTTCGCGGTATTGGGTTTATTAGTACAGCGTACACCCGAAATGTGAGTCAGAATACAAGAGAAAATGAGGCTGACGAAGCGTAGATCTATGTGGCGCCCCAGGCTCGAGCCGTCACAGCACACGAAATCCACGGACAGTGCACACATCCAGCAGGAGCTCGCCGCAACATTGAACCTCGTGGTTTGAGGCGTAGGTTGGTCCGGTCCTATATACGACATCGGTCTGTATCAGTGAACGCCAACTTTTGAACCTTGAACCCTCCAATTTGGTACGCATTCCGGGTCCCTGTTGCTCGGTACTGCGGCATTGATTTGACTCGCAACCCTTTTAGCTCTCTCATCTGTATCAAGAGGAATACACCCTGTTATCATGAATACTTCATATTGGGGTTCCCTGTGGACGCCGAATACAGAAGTCGAAGTTGGGTGGGAGCCAGAATCACTGGAGATGACACAGGTCCGGATATCACAGATGTACAAGACCTTCCTTTACAATGTAAGTATCACCCTTTTTCTTTGTCATTCGAGACTATATAGACCTCACCTTTGCAGCTTTACTACCAGCACCGCCGACTAGACATCCCAGGAACGTACAAACCCCGCCAGTTCAGACTTGGGTACCCGAACAAATTATGCGACATCACGGAGACAGGCTTGGATCACGCATATTGGGATTTGCCACGAGTTCAATGGGACGAAACTACGGATCCATCAATTCCACCGTCATCCAGCTCAAGCTCAACCGGGTATACTGCTGATATGCAGACCCCAAATCACAATTACGAACCGTATCGCCCCCAGCTCGAATACCTTCCGCATGATATCCTACCTATGGCCTACCCCGTCGACGAGCAACCCCCGATCGTCGGCCTTCCTCCACCGCAAAGTCTATTATTTGAACCCTCCTCATCGGGATTCACTGACAACGATGGAATCCTACCGCTCTTAACCCTAGGTTTGACCCATCTCTCCACGAGTAACTCGGAGGGGTCTGTACAGCTCTCAGAAGGGCTACTGTACAACTACGAATCAGGCACGAGTGGATTCATTCCAAGTGCATCAGATTCAGATCACGCTATGTACTCCGGCGAAATAAACCTGACTTCATTCCAACCCCATGTCGACCTCATGCCAGACACAGATTGGCTCCCCATCCCTACGAGTGATCGGAACGACTGGAGCACGTACAACGATCACGAGCTTGAGCCCGAGGTGGAGGCCCCAATCGACTTCGAGTCGACTAGCCATGGTTATGATCCCTACTGCCCTAACCCGGATACTCAGCCTGCTTTAAGTTGGAGTTTAGTCGAATTCGAGGCTCAATTCGAACTTGAACCAACCAGAGGAGAAGGAGAAGAACCAAACTACCTGGCGCCAAGCTTTAGCCCAATTTCGACAGCTGGGAGATGGTACCCGGATGATGATTCACAAGGGATCGTGGATCGAATTGGATAGTGACGACGAGGATCTCTTCGAATTTGAAGCGATGACGTGGATGTAAACTAGCCCAACGAAAGAATACTTATATCATACGTACTGCATAGTGGACCAAAAAATATATCGATACACTCAATATTGGATGTGAACTCGAACAGTAGGACGCCAATTCTCGTACCCAATTCCGAGTCGTGGTATCAGCTGCTAACCTGTTGGTGGCGCCTTCGAAGCCATGGAACGCGCCTGCTACTGGACGTACTTGAAGACAGAAGGTAACGGAAATTGTTCTGGAGAGCTGGACCACGCATCACGAGTCAAATTAGCGTGCCAGATTTCTTGCTCTGGGAAATGGGATCAGTACGCCATGCCGAGTGAAAGAAGAAGTGGAAATGACTCACCGTCCTCCTTAATCCTCCAATACCTAACTTCCCCTTTCCTCGACAACATCGCCACGATCGGCTCTCTCGAGAACCGATCGATAAATTCGTTTAGCTTTGGGATACACTCGCATTCTAAGATGGTTTTGGCAAGTGGGATGGTACCATGTTTGTCACCATTGGGGAGGGGAAGTTGAGGAGAACCGGGAACTAAAGAAGATATCTGGAGAAGCGGGTAGGGGAGGTGGGAGAACTAGGAGGAGAAGGTGAATAGAGATAGTCATGGGCAGATAAGGAGGGACATACGAAAAAATCTAACCCCGTGGGATTATTCAATTGAACCTTGGTCAAAATTTCTTTCATCCTCGACTGATCCTAACCGCAGGGAGATAAATTCTTTAGATGCGGCCAACAAGTGATCTCACTCACGACATCCCCAATGATCGGATCCTGCAATATCTGGATTAACACCTCCGCCCACCCATGCAACTTCTTCGCCGAACCCCACTCCGGATTCTTCGACATAAAGCTAAGGAGTAGATTGCCGGAATATCCGTTCCTATAAACGAACTTGGTCAAGTGTCCTCGAGGTTTGGTAGCCACTTCTAGCTCCCCACACTCCCCCTCGGGCTCCACCCCGACATCAACCATCATCCTCTTCGAAATGAACATATGCACCATATTCAACAAGGACCTCCTATCATCCGTTCTCTCCACCTCCAATACCTCTAATTCTGGAAGAAGGTTAAGGGTTTCGTCCAGCAATTCCCGGATTTCGACCTTTTGGAATTCATCGAGGACCAGGACTTTCAGTTTTGGGATCTCGACGAAGATCGTTGGAAGTCCTCTATTTTCCGTATTTTGGGTAAATGTCAGGTGAAGCTTTTGTAAACCTCCACCAGAGCGCTGGAAAAATGGTGCTAGGGAGGGAAGAAAGATGGGATCGTGGACATGTAAGCCCAAGTCGATAAGAGCCGGAAGTGTCAAGCGGGTGAAGAGGGCAAATGCCGATGAGGCAGATGTCGTGTCTAAACATTGGACAGAAAGCACCCGAAGGTGATGGTGTGTTATCATAGGGGGAATGTCCCATGGAGAAGGAGAAGGAGACATGACGTCGTCCCCAAGGTTTCGATGTAACGAACAATGCGTCAAGTTTTTGCCCCAGAGAAGAGCACGAAAAACCTGTTCTGCCCCTGGTTGTCCGACGAGTATGTTCAGTTCACGGAGAGATGACCATGGGAAAGCCGTATGCTCGAAAGTGGCGTAATCGAGCTGGGTTAGGTGGAGATGTTGGAGGTTTGGTGCCAGGAGAGGAGGGAACGTAGTTCGAAGAGTAGGTCGCTTCGAATCCCCTGGGATATCGACGATAAAATGGGTGAGTAGGAGCATATCCTGCATCAGGCTCTTTCTTATCATAAAATAGGTGATGAGCTCTGTGTAGATCGTCACAGATCTCCATCTTGAGCACGATTTGATCACCTCTTCTAACGGTTTGGCATTTTCGTCCTCAAGTCGACCTGTAAACCTCACATCCAAAGGCCGATCCCATGATCTTTTGAGGAGTAAAAGGATGTATGCGCCATAGCTTGGACGGGTATCGTGTAACGCAAATGTGATGGTGGTGTGGAGTTCGGGTGTGGATAGGATGGTTTGGCGCCAGCGATTGCATATGCGGGCGGGGATAGTGCTTTTTGCTAGATTGCTCGAGGAGATGAAAGAACGAAAGATTTCGATGAGGATGTCGTAGGGGAGGTGGTGTATTGGTGATTGTGAGGATGCTAGCGCCATGGTGCTTGGTGGTGGGAAGATGAGCCGAAGCGTGGCCTCGTGGCGGCCCGTTGCTTGCCGCCTGTTTCTCCTTCAATATTCAATACTCGCTCCGAGCCTAACGTCATGATCCCACACGCAAGGCCCAAGCCATACCCTCGATGGGAAACTGCCACCAACCATTGCGACCACTTTATGGCGCGAGGGCTCCATTGGATTGGGTTCATCCTAAGGCTAGCGCTTCAACAACACGAATGGTCCATTTAGAAAGCAACCAGCTGTCGACGATGGAACCCCAAGGGCGACCGGGACCGGGCATCTGCCAATCTAGGCAGCTAGAAGAAGTGCCAACCTGGCAGGATCATGGACGGAAACTGGATGAGTCGATGTGGTCTTCAAGAATCAAGCTTTAAGTCCTGCTAACCTCCTCTCGCTCATCAATTCCACCAAGAAGACAGGCTGGTGTGGCGTATCTTATGTTCTTCCTCTATCCTGGTGCTATTGCCTTGGCCCATGGGTGGCACAACGTTTGCCTTCGCTTTCTCCTCCGGCTAGCCAGTATACCCGCAAGCAATGGCACTGGATACAACGAAAGGTGAACGTTGAACGTTGAACAACGAGTAGCATTTTCTCGTTGCTTGGACTACAAGACACAGCCGAGTAACGAGCTTCTTCTCTTTTGCTGTTCCTGTCTCTGCGGCGTAATTGTGGCACCGTATGAATGGGGGAATACAAGAATTTGTCACTCCAAATTTTCTCAAAGGCAACGGACCAAACAGAATCTGGGGGTATAAATACCAGCCCAATCAGAGGTGGGTGTGGCACCGTCATCTCGAGTCGGAGCTTCATCGATTCATCAAACCCCTCAGACTCGACCCAAGTATGCATCCCCGCAATATCCTGGTGCGTCTCTTCTTTAATCACATCAATACCTTGTGATCTGACTGAACACCGATGAATACTACAGCGCTCACTTTTGGACTTCTTCTCGGGGACAAAATACATATTCAATCGAAGAGAAGTTCCGCGTTGTGCTTCACCGGTGGACATGGAAAGGCAGGAAGCAGATTTGGGACTATCCGAAGTCAGAGGAGATGAAAATGTTTGAGGCAGGACTTTATAAATACACATTACGGTCTGCTATGATAGCGGTATGACATTTGTCGAACTGAACCGTAGTTAACATTTCCCTCCTATCGATGATTCAATAGCACTCAACGCCATTCCGATCTTGCACTTTCTTCCTATGATCATTTCCTTCTCCAGTGGCCGAAGGGCATGTATTCGATAATACAAGGGTTGCGCCGAACAAACCAGCATCCACGAGTCGCCAAAGCCTTTCTCAAAGGCGATAAATGGTGGACTCTGGCAGATGCAAGAAAGTAATGCCCTGCGCAAGACCAATGCCACGGAGGAGCGGACTGAATGAGAGTTAGATGGTGGTTTCGTTTGTATGCATATGGCGGCAGATTGGTGATGATAAAGGTACCGGTCTTCCACGTGGGTTCGCCGGGGTGTGGCGAGAGCCTTTGACTCAAACTTTGACCAGGACAGCTCATCACCATAAATTTAGATGTCGACAACCTCTCTCATCCTCCTGCCAATTGAACTTCAAGAAGAGGTCTTTCAATACGCAGCAAGCGAATCGACAAAGACTGCGGGGAGATTACTGCAAGTTTCGACCTGGGTTCGCTGCTTGTAAGTTCATACTCTTAGCACATACCTCTTTCACGTTGAATATATGGACAACTTAGGATCGAACCACTTCTTTATGAGGTCATTGTTTTTGTCAGAAATAACGGAAACGATATTCCTGCATTCTACCCACCACATATCGAGAATCGGTCTTCCGATCTCCCCGATTTCTTTGCAAAATACGGAGGCCACGTTCTTCATCTTTCAATCGACCCCCCCCGATCCAACTCCGAAACGGGATATCGCTCCCGTTCTCAAGCTATGCCCCTCTCTCTGGAATCTGATGATTCCGACTGACTGTTCCCAAGAGATCATCGAAGCCATCCAAGATCACTTACCCAATCTCGAACAGCTCTCTGTGTGCGTGAACGGATGCCACACATATGTAGACCCCTTTAAGCCGGCCTATCGGCTTCTCACACACCTCGACCTCGTTGAAGCTCACAAGTGGGAGAACTGGTCGACGTTTCTTACACGCCTTCCGAACTTGACGCACTTAGCGTTGGACGATATCAAGAGAAAGATAGTCTCCAGCGCTTTAGGTGAACGTAGGATGCTTCAAGCCTTGCTCTTGGTCACGGAAGATCCCTCAATGAAGGATGCGTGGAGAGAAGATGCGACGGATGAGAGGTATATGGAAATTGACGAGAGGCTGGTAGTTGTCCAGGTTAGGGTGTTGGATAATTGGTTAAGTGGTGTTCGGGGAAGGGTGGATATGTGGGGGCTTGCTGATCAGGTCATCATAGAAAGACGCAAGAAACGGAAGGAGAACAAGGATGCGACCTAGATGTTGTGTCTATGTAGCTCGATTTACGTAGAATTGTTTTGGATCAAGCGAAATTGAATAGGGCTGGTATGGTAGATCCGGATTTTGGTCCATTCAAACAGTAATTTATAGTCGACGAGGGGTTGTAACCATGTATTGTAGAACACATTGATTGACCTTGCACAAAGGAAAGCCGGCTACTCTTCTTATGGACTCGCAACTTGGGGTATGACTTCCGGCCGAGCCACAATCTGGCGTAACAATCCCTCTATAGTGGAGAATCGCTTCTCTATGCTCGTTTCCAACGCATCCAGCTGCTTCTCAGCTTTTTCAGCCCTCACCCTCAGCTGCGTCATTTCCTCTTGAACCACCGCTTCCAGTTGAGCCAGCCGCTCGTCAACTTTCTCTTCAAGGGCAGCAATGGATGCTTCAGTATCAGCGACCGAAGAAATCGGATTCGTTGTCCCAATGCGAATGAGGATGTGTTTGACTTTGTGAAAGAGGTATTCCGGAGGTGCGACCTTCGTTTCTTCGCACTCTACGCAAACAAAAGTGACATTCAAGTCTATGATGACCTCAGTGACAAATCGAGTAGGAAGGCCGACGCTTACTGCAATCTCGACAGACCCAGCACGGAATAGTCACGGCTTCCGAACAACAAATGCAGAGAATCTCCGTAGTCGGCACAGGTTTGGTCCATGAATCGTTGCTGATAAGACCAGTCCTAAAGGCCTCCTTCGCACGCTCTGCGATGGCCTGTGAAGACGAGACTTGGTTGTAATCGAATACAGTATGTTCGTATGTGATCATACTATGGGAAGGGTCGTGCCCGTCATTTCCCCGAATAAAGGAGTCTGTCGAGCAAGCCTTGCACAAATCGACAGTATACACGAAGTCCTCCGGAAAACAGTCAAGACAAATCGTTCGTGGTCCGTGCATTGCCCGCCAGCACACATCACAAACAACAAGCCTAATTAGCAAGTCAGAACACTGGATCAACGCAAGAAGAATGGAACGTTTACGTGCCTATGCTTAGCCACTAATCGATCAACGTGAAAGCGGGCCAAGGCAAAACACAACCTAGCCACAGAAACGTCCAAAACCTGGCGAAGTGCACTCACTTCCTGGTCCTCCTCTCGACTTAGGTTGTTGAAGTTATCCGACGTCATCTTGTTGTGACTGACCAGCCACCGGGTGTGCAACGCTACGAAGCGCCGAACATCACCCATATGGACTTCGAAATGGGCCCATGACCACGATTTCCGTCGAACCTCGTGCAGAACGGCTTTGCACGCAAATGTCCAGCGGGCGCGAGCTGGGTTCCTGGAAAACTCCCGTGGATTAACCCAGAATTTCTGAAGTCGAGTGGGGGTTCGCGTGAAGAGGATAGGTCCCGTCAAATATCCAAAATACTGTTCCCACCTTCCCTCGATCCTTTGTCGACTGTGATCGAAAACTCCATCACAAGAGATAACCCAGCCATTGTCGACCTCCATGCTAAACGTCATATTGTTGTTCTCGTCGAAGCTGCCATTGATAATAAATGATGTCGACCAAGTCTGACCCGTTCCGCTGATCACCCCCCCAGGCAGAATGTCGATTTTCAATTCGATTAAGTCCATGACGGACACTATTCCTCCCAGAACGTCCCTCCAAAGATGACCTGACCAGTGTCCTACCGGTAACGAGTTGTGGGGGTTCTCTACATCGTATGGGCTGGGAGGATTCATGGAACCCTCTTCCAGAGCCGTAAGGTCTACTGGCCCGAACTTAAGCTCGGTGACAGGAATACTTTCAGCTTCTAGCTGGTTGAGGTCTTCGAGAAATGTTTCAGGTCTGACGTAGCCATCCGTCCACCGTGACCACGTGAGGAACGAGTTATCCTTTTTGTTGAGCAGGTACATTTGACCTGAGCGATATACCTTTTCGTAGTAGATTTGAAACTGTGGCGTTTAGTTGTTCAAATGATATGTTAGAAATGGAATGTAGCAGAACGAACCATGCCAAAGGCATAGAAGCCGAGTCTCGCGTTGACATCTGCATCGCTCTGTTTGATTATCCCTGGGCCGCAATTGTCAGCAGCAAGATCGGATGATCGATCATGTTAAAGGCATACCGGTGATCCTTCCGATACGTTCATCCACAGCGTCGAACACCGCTTGTAGAGAGCGCAACCCCACGAGGAGCTCCTGTTCATTGAGCACGTATTTGCATGCCAGTACGATGATATCGAGATCGTGCTTCAAGAGCAGGTGTACCAGAGGAAAGAGGTACTAGAAGCCGTGGTCAGTCATCACTGTATCACCCTTCGTCGAAGTCAAACAACCTACACGTTCAATTCTCCCTGGGCCAGTTACCAAACCAATAGTCTCCACACTGTCCACCTCGTATTGGACCGAATCTAAGTTACGATCCAGTCGCTCTTCTTCCGCTGCTTCGAACAAGTCAACCAATCGAGTGAGATTCGGGTCATATTGGATAGGTTCAGCGGTTTTCGTGGAGCGGAGAATATGCTCAAGACGAATCAAAGCGTCATTGCCCAGATAGGCCTCGACCAAAGTGCGATTAGCAGGTACCAGCTGATCCAGCAGCTCGAAGATCTTTTGGACTTGTAAGTAGATCTTGGTCTTGTATGATGCGACGCTAAGTCGCCAACCTAATCGGATTGTCAGCACAACAGTCGAGCTTATATCTTGATTAGGCTGAAGTGCTCACCAGCCGCCCAGTAAGCTAAACGTTCTGGCAAACTAAGCGTCGTTAGACCAGGTTCATCGAGTTGTAGGGCGGAATACTCACGTCCAACCTTGTGGACTGGAGGTCACAAATAGGTTCACCTCTTTTATGCTCACAAATTGAGTCCCATCGTCGTCGATAGCTTCAACGATAGGTTGAACGTGACCAACGTTAATGTACGCTAGAGCCCATCTGTCCTCGCCTAATGTCAATTTATCGGCAATACGCAAAGACGAGTTCCCTCCGAGTCCTTGGCCTTGAAGTTGAAGGAACGAGCCATCGCTATAGTAGTCATGTAGCGCAAGGACAAAATGTCGTGCTTTGACGCTACTCCTCCAGCCCTGTAAACGTCGTTCAATCAAAGATGACAAAAACGAAGATCAAGCCAATGAAATACCATCTCTTTCCAGATCACTCTGAGACTCTGTAACGGGGTAAGAACAATTACAGGACTACATTCAGAGGGGTACTTACGGGGTCGACTATCTTTTCGTGTGATCCAGACTCCAACAAAACGATAATACGCTTGTTCAACTCCTCGATAGCCTTCAGATGCTCGGATTGCATTGCCAACTTGCCCCGGAATATGGTAAGGTGATTCTCAAACATGTCGTCTACGTCTTCCTTCATTTCATTCAGCAAGGCTTTGCGCTGGTTCTTCAACTCTTCGGCCCATTCCGTCGAATCGCTCTTCTGAGGCTTCCCCGGAAGTGTTCCCCCGCTATTCGACAGTAAACGAGCAAGTAGTTTGTCGTCCTTTATGCACGATTCAGGCCCACCGTTGTCCTCAAGCACCTTCTGAAGGAAATTTTCCTGAGATGAAGACATCCTTCGAAAGCCTTCGAGTAATTCTTGGACTTTGACGTCTATGGCGGCAACCCCAATAGCAGTGCCAAGAGCCAGAGCGTGTTGAAAGTCCATTTTATTTTGTGCGAATGTAGCCCCATACTCTGCGAACCTCTTTTCATAGATCGGAGATTTGAGAGTTCTCGCTAGCATTGGCAGCATTAACGTAGTGGCGCAGAAGACAAGATATCTTACCAAGAAAGCCTTTCTTCATGTATGCGTCACACGCTGAACTTGCTTCCTCGATATCATCCCGGATTTTTTCGATTAAGGCCCGTATCCGAGCGCCCCGTTGTGAGCCATCGGGATTGGGTTTACCCAGGTCTTCAACCTCTCGAAGCCTATAAAGCCGATTAAGTTCCTGTTTTATCTACATTCCGATGGAACATACTCGAATAATACAATCATCATATCCTGCATTGCGAATTTCAGTGCCAGGACCTTTGCGTTGTTCTTCCGACGAGTCATATCAAGCGTAATGACGAGTCTGAACGCGCCAACAGCAACTGTGAGAACCCGGATCAGTTTCTTACATGAACGCGTTGAAGGTGGGCGTACCTGCAATCACCGGGTGTACTTTAGCTAGTTCGTCGAGCCCTGTGATTATCACTGTCGCCGTTTCAAAAAACTTCGCAGCTGCGCTGTCAACTGATACCGCTCCGTCTATGAGTGATTCAAATCCGGTTGTAGTCTGCTCAATCGCGTCCTGATTTTCATCGAAGAAACCTTTGACAAACTCGAGCCGTTCAGTCGTATCCTCGACTTGAAGGGGTAATATCAGAAAATCAAGATCGCGATCAGCTGCCTGTTGCCTCATACCTCTTTGATCGTAGGCGACTTCAAACTTCGACATATGTGAGGGTTCGGGACCATCAGGGATACGACCCTCCGTTTTGTCGTTCATGACGAATTTGAGGGAATGGGGTGCCAGGAAAGCCACAAGACCAGGGATACACTGGCCGTATCTCGATCTGACAGCGAGCTCTCGAGAACCGGAAAATTCCGTCACTGGCAATACGCTATATAGGCGTGGATTTGTCAAGTCAACTGAATGTAGTGGAGGAAGCACGTACACGAGGGCGCTGACGCCCAGATGCAGAGTCTGTGATTGGCCGCAATCAACGGTCGTGAGATGAGTCTTGGCATTGGGACGTTTCTGACGGCAATCAAAGTCGGTGGTGAAGACCTTGGAGGATATTCCGTCTTCGGGGTCTCCATTCGTCCGTCCTGAATTAACTGAGCAAACCGCATCTGGCAGAGAAATGTTGTAGATGAGAACCATTTTCATAAAGACCACTGCATAAGAAGACAGAAAAGACAATACCGACAAATGCTACCTCTCGAGAGGAGATAACGTTCGGGAAAGACCACTTGTAGGGCTTTTTTCTAAACTCTATAAAGATTAACCTCACCTCTCCTATTACTGCAATGCAGCGAGTTGAAAGCATTGTTCAATTTTGATCTGCATTCATCTTCGAACATACAGCAAGTAGGCAGACGGTCAGAAGGAGATAAAGAATCTCGGGTAGGCTACGAGGGAGTTTGGGTTCGCCGGTTGAGTCTGTCGATAAATGAAAACGGGTATCAATCAGCATCCACGCCAACAAAGAAAATCACGGATTGATGCAAAAGGAAACGCAGAGCCGGCAGAAATTTCGGAGCACATAGACTGGTCCTACTAACCCATAAACCAGTGGTCAAAACGCCAACTCTCGACAGAGAAAGCACATACCATCTCGGAGCCACGGACACCTCCGACCCATTTTTACCAAGCCCTCCACATAGCCAGAGCACTTTCTGTCTTCTCGAAGCGAGAATCAACGCCAAGTCACCAGTTGACAACTTCTCTCAGCCTTTGCTCCTGCTTCTTACCTCGTATCTTCGCGTCCAAGCGTCCACCTAATTCCTAAATCTCGCAATGCGCGTCTTCCGGACCCAGGTGTGTTTAGTTGTAGGCTGAGTCGCATGAGGACGAAAAGAATGTTAATTTCATGCATATAGGTTGATGTGCTGCTTGTCTGGCAGTGGTATGAGTCGGACGGTATGACAAGGGAGGAAGAAATTCGAATAATGTTGGCAAAAGTGTTGGCTGTTCCGGCCCGTGTTCATCCGACCGAACGGTCCGCATCCGGCGTTACGTCACGCGCTCTCACCCGACCTTGGCACTTGCCATCGAGCCGCCTCCAGCCTTACTTTCTCTCATTCGTCAAGGGCAAATAAAACGACGTCATCGAGCCGAGGTAACATTGAACAGGAAACTAGCACATAATTCTCTTGGAAGATGACGCGGATGCCAGGGTAAGTACTTCCGAATGCGTTGTCCGAGCATCGACGTCGACCAACTCCCTACATTTCCGGGAACCTTTCATAAACCACCGAACTCAGGTATACCTGCACCTGTGGAACCACCGCGTCGATTTGATTAGATCTTTGAATCCTTCTCACTAGACCTACCGATGCATGCGTTGTAGCAAGCCCGCCCTGCCTCGGAGCATGTACCCGCGTTAACAACACAGCCCAGCGCCCCTTCGCAGCCTTATTGATTCAAAGTGCGTTAGAACGTTGCTTTTTTCAGCCTGAATATTTGACGTACTATTAGCACAGTCCCTGAGAGCTCGGGTTTCAAACTCGGTAGTGTCATCGCGCCCAATGGCGCGAGCGAGAGAGACGCTGACCTGGACAAGGCCGAGAGAGAGAACCAGAAAGTTGGGTAAGTTGAAGCGCATAGTGGTCGTAGTGCTAAAAGGAGAGAACGATTGGTTTATAGGAGAGAGACTGGCCGATGCTTTGAAACCGAAACTTGACAAATTTCCCCCTATGTCAACTGCGTGGAACCGTAAACTCGTATCTGAGGCTGACACGGCGTAGCATTCCGTCTGCGGGTAGTTGGCTTCAACATCGATTCTGTATAAATGACTATCTTGACCTACAATCTTCTATATCGCTGTATAGATCAGCATAACAGCCCAATAGACAATATCGCAGCGGTAACATCAACCATACCACAGCTATAAAGACGACCTAACAGCAAATAGCCTCATGTCGCCACAGGTCGGCATGCTGGAGGATCGTGTGGCCAACACGAATACAAGGGTGGATTTTGTGGCCTTGTGCTGATGTTACCCTCATGAAGTGCATAAGGTCGTCGTAACCACTATGGCCTAGAAAGAGTAGTGGTAAGGGTCGATATTCGGTGGTCTCAAAAGAAAACGCACGGTGGGTCTCCATAAGGGACACCACCTTGCTTAGAACATCGCTCGAGTTCGAGACCACGCGCCGCAAGAGTACCACCATCTATAAAAGGGGAAGATAAGAAGAAAATGTATGTGATCATATCCAATAACAAAGTAGAGAAATAAGCACCTACGAGAACAAGAAGGGCCCTACGCATGTTGAGTTTCTGTAGCAACGCCTGGTCCTGAGATTTTGATCGCGAGGGCTTCGAATCGGTATCAGGCCCTTGGTCCGTGTCCTAGAGTTGAAGCCACAGCGAACGCTGGGATCATGAGAAAAGGAAAGGATTCCTCCTTGTTCGTACCAGGAAGCGGAATATGACCGTCTACTACTCCGTACCAGTCTCATCTCCTTGATAAACTTATCGTCGGGTAGTTGCCACATATCCAACTCCCCACGAGCCCTGGTTAATCAGCTCTCCAACCTCCTGCCGGCAGTGATTGGTATTGTAGTGTCTGCTAAATCAGTTGGTCGGGTTCAGGATGACGAAGGTGATAAGATCAAGATAGCAAAAGGCCACGTGGCACCTATTGGTATTACGTCACACACGCACTCGCTTCCACCTCGCCAAAGTTTGGTTCGATTCCCGCTCAGCCCTACGTTCTCTCTCTCTCTCGTCCTCGCGCTCTGAATTCAACCTAAGTTGCGCTGGCTGTCAAAAAATGACAGTGGATCTTCAAAATCCGCGTCTACCACAGGAACTTGAGCGCCTAATATTCATGGATGCCGCGTATGGGTCTGTCTTCACCGCAAGCACGCTGGTATTGGTTGCGAAACGTGTACAAGCCTGGTAAGTAAGGTTATAACTCTTTATGAAACGCTTTTTTGCTCTATTTGACGCACTTTTTGTTGGCGTTTCTCTTACTGGACGCGTTTGGACTATAACTTTTCTGGATCCGTATTTGGACCCTCGAACAAATCCACATGTTTGAGGGACTTTTTTCGGGCTTGTATTGCTCTTTGACGCGTTTTTCTTTTCTTTTCATCCATGCACCTCATCGTATTATTGACCCAGTCATTCTTCCGTAGGGTTGATCCCATTCTCTACCGCATCATCATGCTTGACGAAGACTTTTGCTGGCCTCCATTCAAGCAGCTAGTCTATCCCTCCAGCTCAACGATCATACTCTCCATGCTAGAAAAACACGGCAAACACGTACACCATCTCCATATCTGCGACACCAGATCTGATCCCCACAAAATTCTCAATACCGCCGACCTCGCCCACTGTCTCGACTTCTGCCCTGATGTCATCGACTTGGCAATTTGGGCGAGAGGTCTTGGTTTCGACCTTCTTAACGTGGTCGGCAAGATGAAGCTTCAGAAGCTTTCGGCTTGTTTGGAGGGCTTCGAACACTATGCGTTTTCGTCTTTTAATTCAACTGCCGAAGGTGTTGGAGCGGACGACACACCGGTTGGGGATGGCGAAGACGACGGCTCTGGCGAAGATGAACCCAATGTCAAGAAGGACAGTAAAGCCTTGGTCGACCTTAGCACATGGCAGAATTCCCTCACTCACCTCGAGCTCGTCGATGAATGGCTCCCTCCTTGGAAACATTTCACGCCGTTCCTCCAAAGCCTCCACTCCTTGGAGTATATCTATCTGCACGGGGACCAGGAGGATGACGACGATGTTAGAGCAGGAGTTTTAAGGGAGGCTAAATCCCTTAAAGCATTGGTGTTCACTCATCCAATGTCCAAATTACTCGAGGAGGCGCAAAACCCGGAGGATGAAGATGATACTGATGAAGCCATTGAACACAGCGAGTTGAAGCTCACCGACGACCCGTTCACACTCGAATCAAGGATTCTGACAGGAAACAGTATCCGCATTGGACGCTCTTTTTTCGCAAATGAAGACCCAAGACTGGTGCTCGTTTTTTCCAAGTTCGAGGAGGATTGGTTGAAAGCCGCGTTAGGTGGGAAGGATTTATGGGGTATGGCGGATGAGGCAGTGGAGAAGGAGAGAGAAAAGCAGGCGATGGAAAAGGTGTTGAATGCGAAACGGATGGAGGCGCTGGCTGCTGCAAAAGCTAAAATGGCAGCTGCGCAAGCGATGTTGGCTTCCCAGTCGGCCTCGACGTCAGCGCCAATACCCACACCTGCATCCACGTCTACTTCGACGAGCACACCCATTGCTAGCGGTGCTAACGGAGCTGGGAACGGGAACGGAAGCAGGAAGAAGCGCAAGAAGAAGGGTAAGAAAGGTAAGAAGACTGAGACGACGACAGACTAGTTATATATCCACGTTTGCTTCATATGTTTTCTGACATCTTGGCAGCATTTCCCCTTTCGTTTTTTGTTTTTCGCTCCTCTCGTCCTCACATAAATGTATACCCATTACGGGAGCACTCTGGATACTACACCCTCCACTATGTTTGTCCCACCAACCACCTATACTGAACCGACAATCGTAATTTCTCTGCAGGATACTGTTTGTAATCTCTACAAGCATAGCTACTACGAATACGTGATACCACAAGTAGCCAATTCGGAACCCTCTTGTCGTCTCTTCCGCCTCTCCAAGATTATCTCCTCTGCGTGCCTCCACATATCCCGCTCTCTGCGAGCACCAGCCAACCAACTCTTCGCCGTGTCGACCTCCAAGCATACAATTCTGTCATCTTCTACTCCCTCTTGCCCTTCGGTTGCCTCTGTGCATGCACCCTGATTCGGCTGAAAATCTCCTCCTGCTAACACCATCACTTGAAGCTTCCTACAACCCCTGAAAACCTCCAAAACCACAGGCTCGTTAGCGCTCTCACGGTCGACTGCCAAATGAGTTAGACGAGGAAGTTGGGCAAGGAATGCCAACCAGCCCATCAGAGGCACAGTGTCACCGTCCATGATCATGTCAAGATGCGTGAGTTGTCGATACGCACGCCCGAGCGAGGCATCCTGTGGGACGGCGATTTTGGCAAAATAGGCTGTAAGTTGTTCGATTTTAGGGACATGGTCCAGAATCGTTTCGAATGCTTTGAAATGAGAACTAAATCGACCAAGGCGGAGCCTTCTTGTTGCCGGGCATCGTTCGAGGAAGGAGGTAATCTTCTCATCCGAAAGTTCACGAAGAGTGAGATTCAGAATATGTTGGCCGTATCTATTGAAGAAACCGGTGAAATCATGACACGAGTTCGCAATTTGAGGAGGGTAAAGCTCAGTTGCAATTGCATCCTCGGATATGACCACAGTTTCGTTCACAACGTGTTCAACCCTAGTTGATGTTAACTTCATTAATCGCCTGATCAGGGACTACTTGAATCAACTAACCGATGGTGAACAAATTTTGAAACTTGCAGCAGCGTGATGGCCGTATCCAGCGAATCCCTGCTGCAAGTTGGAATATCTCATCTTGGACCTCGTATGGAAGGTGGGGTAGCTCAAATTCCTCAGCGAGCTCGCTTGTTCCCGAAATAATGGGGATTCGGTGAGGCCGGTGAGGCGTTGGAGAATCAAGGAGAAGACTGGTAGTGACTTCGAACTGTAGGCGAGGGGGAGATGCCATGGCCGCCACATCGGGAACAGGAACTCGCCTATGAAACTCTGTTCCCGCGCTTTCATTGGCTGCTCACCGTCCTGTAGGCTTTGAAATACTTGACTTTCATTGGATTATCGCAGACCTTTGACAGCCTTATGGGTACGGCGACTTGGGTGATCGATCTAAGCCCACAATTCTGGGGTCGAATTCCACTCACCGAAAAGACGGGGATGCGATTAATGCGATCCATGGGTATTCACCCATTCGTTGCTCTCCATTGGCAGCTAAAAGATGTTCTGAGCCTTCGAGTCACCCGAAACGCAGTTCCAGCAAGATCACAGCTGTCTTCGAATTTATTGTCGGGTCGGTGAATCAATTGGAACGTTCGGAGCTCGGATGATGTGTCAAGGATGCGAATTGGCAAAGTCATTATTACAGTAACAGCTTGGTGAAACCTGGGAGAGGATCGCTGCCGGGCGCTGGCATTGGATCGGGGCTGCCCAGCATGGGAGCATTGTGGACCTTGAACTGACCATCTATCAGGAACAGGTAAAATACTGCGTTTGTTGTGGCTCATTCGAGCTTCAACGCTTCTGGCTTTTCCCCATCCAAAGGATGTAAATTTGGAATAGATTAATCTTAGCCAAGGGCAGCACAGAGGCTAACAATATGTTCATGTTTTTCCGCTTATCGCGTCCCTCTTGGATGCCCATTATGACAACAGTCCAGCTGGTATTATCGTTGCTCACCTTCCGGTACTTAGATTCGTCCTCCAAACAATGAAGTTGATATGAACCGTCTTTGCAGGATACTGGTTGTCAATACAATATTAATTGCTACAGGCCCGGGCCCATGACCATGTGATGCTACTCAGGCCGATAGCGGATGGGCTCTCTCTTGTGCAAGTCGTCCCTCCCGTAGTCCACGCATCCACGAGTGGTCGTCATAACCTGACCGACCACTTCAACACTCTTGGAAATAATCTACGAGACAAGTTTCTCCACGAGTTTACAAATATCCTCTTGCGTTGGTTCACATCCCATAAGCTTGAAATGAGCAACTCTACGAGGGCATTGTGATCACCGTCGCCAATTCTGTTAGTTGTGATAGAACTCACGCGAGAAGTGTGTGGGGGAGGACAAAGTCGTCATATAGTTTATCCCTCGCCACTTTCATAAAGGGTGCGGTTTCCTGTCGATTTAGTGAAAGGTTGAGCACCATTTCGATTCCAAGAAGAGCATCAATGACGCCCAGTTGAGGTTGGGCACCTTCCTCTCGAGCTCTGTGTCGCACAACCTCATTGATGAGTAGTTGAAGGGGATCGTCACAAGTCCAATCCAAATAATCCGAAGCGTTTGGATTGTACCTGTAGTCCAATTAATGTGAGGATCGAAGTGTGATACAAAGTTTAGCACTTACGGAGTCATCTTTGTGAGAAGGCTATAATATCTCCCTATCTCATGTAAATCTTGGGACGACCGGTCAAGAAGGATAACTCCGAGTAGGTGGATACAGTGGATATTGAAGTCGAGTGTGGCGCCTTCCCTGAGAAGGGTTGATTAATTCGGTTTGCGATAGTATAAGAGAGGAGACCTACGGCAACATGCAATGCAGGAGCCATGCATCAAATCTCTGCGAATTTGGCCGCATGGTAATGGGAAGTTCTATTTTCTTGAGCAAGAACTCTGTATATTGTGCTCTGTAGCAAAATTAAAATTCAGTCCCCCATAATTGGCCACCCAAAACCTACATAAAGCCCTCGAGATTTTTTGCTCCTTGTGCTGGAGATGGCGTTGGAAGCGGATACCGAATATTGTGAATGGGCCCACCCCACGGAAGAGAGGAGAAGGTATAAGAAGCAGCTAACAAAATAGAATCATTTCATGATCTAAACCGAGTCCCGAGGCCTGGTTATCAGGTGAATATTTGAATGTACGTACCTCCGGTGGCTAGATCAACCATAAACTGAGTCGTCGGCTCAAAGGAACTACCATGTTTCCAAGGAACTGGAGACATTATAGGACTGGATGTTGCCATTGCTAGAAAGAGGAGCACAGAATGAGAAGATGTAGACCAAGGAGCGTACCACAACAGGTTTTAAACGTGCAAGGGACATCGCCGGCGCCACCGCGGCGTTGGTATTAGGGATAACAGCTTGCCCCGGAGACCATAGCAATAACATATGGTCATATCACAGCTTAAGCGGTGGATAAGGGCGACTCAAACAGCAATTGCTTCATGTCGCCGCAGGCTGGTGTGCTGGAGGATCGCGACCACTATGCACAAGGGTGGACCTCACGGCCTAGGCCTTGTATTGTTATCCTCACGAAGAACACAAAGTCGTCGTCGTAACCACTTTGACCTGGAAAAAGTAGCGGTGAGGATCTATTCGGTAGACTCAAAAGGAAATGCAGGATAGTTTGGTTGG
>ML208500.1:22663-33804 GCA_004369065.1 Pluteus cervinus
GCAGAAGCCGAGTTCCTTGCTGCAAGTCGAAATATTTCATCCACTAATTCGTTCGGTAGGTAGGGCACAACGGACATGCTGCGCCTGAGGCTGTTCAAAGTCGCTGCAAGGGAAACTGCGCCAGCAAACTTGAGTTACATAATAGAGTTCGGCAATAGGAAGTCCGGTGAGCCGGCCCTACTCAAAGGCAAATCGAGGGCGATAATTTCCGGCTCCATTCAAGAGGTAGACCGAGACGAACTCGTAGTCGACGGTGAGCGATTCTGCCTGTGTAGCAACTAGCATAACTTATTCAATCGCAGAACCGTATTCCCTGGAGACGGCGAGTTCAGGCGTCAGGTCCACGTCGCCACCTCTGAGTTGCAAACTTGCGCTCTTACCCTGAGGACATTGTGCATTGTGGCCCTGTTGGTGATATCGATTACTTCAAACTCCACGTGAATCTCGGTCAGTCTGTCCGTAGCGCTCATCTCAACGAATCCCTTTCATCACCAAAGCCGTGGACAGATGGAGGACCCATCGTTGACGACATTTCTTCCCTCTCCCAAGCTTCCCCCAGAGCTAGAACAACCGATTTTCGAGATCGCTGCGTTCTCAGATCCGAAGACTGCTGTTTGTCTTTTACGCGTATCCAGAGCTCTTCACGAGTGGTACATCTCCACCATTTCTGGGATCAGGGACCTGGTTTTGACCGTTCTTTTAGGATTGGATCGTTCACCTATCGTACAATCGCCCACCATCTGCCAATTCCAAGAGGAACCTCTGGTAAAAGATATCCTGACCTTGCTTGGTATCAACGATATGGCAAATTCGTTCGACATCTCTTGCTTTCGCTTAGCGTCACAGATGAGATCGCACCCTTCCTTGCCTGTTGCCCCCACATCGAAGATCTTGCGATCTGGGGTCCGGAGTCTCCTCCGGACATGGACAAGATATTAGGTGTTCTTACAGAATTAAAAACACGACCAATCATCCATCTTACAGAGTTATCTACTACAATCGAATCGTTATTCGCGGTTGCCCATCGTCAATCTACTCATGAACACGGAACTGTTCCATCCGACGATGACCCCCCACGAAGCGCGTTTCCTTTCCAATTTTCAATAGCCCTTGGTCAGCACCCCATTCTCAAGCATATCACCCATCTCGAGCTCCTCGACCCGTGTCAGGCTTGGGAAATCTACACAGGGTTAGCCTCGATACCGAATCTGACACACTTATGCGTATCAAGTTGGGCCGACAGGCGATTCATCCTCGGCGCATTGAAGAATTGCCACCATCTGGAGGCTTTAGTCTTGATGAAACTGCTAACCCTTGCGGAGATGGAAGATGGTGAAGGTTGTAGGCTGGTAGATCAGGACAACATTCAGGGGGAATTTCAGCTTTTTGAGGGACAGAGTGAACTGGGAATAGAACGCATCGTGGAGGTAGGTGTTGTGTACCCTCACTATTGGGTGAATGCAGCGAAGGGGTCGAAATCGATGTGGATGTTTGCAGACGAGGTTATTGAGGAGAGGAGAGGACGGAAGTAAAATAAGATTGGGTCGGGTTTACGAGCAGAGTGTAATTGTTACAGTATTTCAGCTAGTGATCTTCTCATGCCTCACCACCTCCGAGTTCCAATCCATTTATCCATCGGGCTTCCGTCTGTTCCACTTCCGTTTGATCATCTCTTCTCCAATCACCCCCGCATCTTTACGACCAAACCTCCCATTCTACCAGTCATCGAGTTGATAGCGACAGCCCTTGGATCGTCACATCCTGGAACGTATCGTTAGCTGAAGAAGTTCAGCGAGTCCGTGTACTAATCCCAGGAGTCTACGGCGTAGATTACAAAATGAGTGGATGAGCGGAATTCTTGCTTGTTCATTGTAGAAGCAAGATGTCGAAAAGAGAGAACCCAGATCCATGGTAATTCTGCGTAGTAGGAGCCTTGACATCGTCGGAAGTGGATCAATGAGGTTGGCCCTAAGATGAAAAGGTCATCTGCGTTCGGACAGAGCTCGAATAAGCTGATAGCTTCCTGGTGCCCCTGTATCAAGAGAATACCACAGACATAATGTCCGTTTATTTGGAGCCATCTGTTATCTAGATGAGCGGGGATGCGTAGCTGTGCGCAAGGTACAAGACAATGGTTTGGCTCCCTGAGTTCAATAACCAGATCTAAGTATTAGAATTCTAATGAAAACAATAAGAAGCCAAGAGACCAGAGTGGTGAAACGAAGGAAAGTTAACGGCGGCGTACCGAGCATAGAACTGATGGGAAACCTTGAGAGCGCCGCCGGACACTAGGCCCACATCGAGCGCTGGTGAAAGTTCACCAGTCTCTGAGCAGTTCAACGGGGAAGTTTTCCATGGCATATAGGCACTGAGTAAGGCCTAGTAAGGTACGGGAAAGAAATCACTACGGTCTGCACTGCACCAGTTCAACAACTAATTCATGACTGGCAGGCCGACGTGTCCATGTCCTAAGACGCAAAATTTTGGTCAAAAAAGTCTATCACAAAGGGATTCAAATAACACATAAAGATACTCGAATAAAATTCCATATCAGTCGCAACGACCGCTCAAAAGCACGCCGTCCAAGTCCTCCGAACAACACCCCAAACCCAACCAATTCCCAACCCCAGACTCCCAAAAGGACGACAATCTCGTTCCCGTTCATTTTTTGAGAACCCAACCTCATCCATATCACCGTTCGAGACGGGGGTACGAGGTTCCCAACCACGGAGTAGGTCCAACGAACCATGGGACTTCCAAGGGCGAGGAAGCCCAGCTGATGCGATAGACAAGGGATTAGGCGCCCGCGAAAGTAATAACGCCTTCGGCCCAGATTGTCCACCATCCACACCAGCATTAACCGTGATGTTTTCACCACCCGGTTTTGTGAACTCTCCCGATAAACCACGCATCAACATCTGCACCAGAACCTCCTCTTGCATCATCGATTCTACCCATACTCCTCCTGCATCGTGCTGTCTCAGAATTTGTTTGACAAGCCCGTCCACCAACTCCTGTGGAATCGGTACCACACCTCTCACTTTCATTCCACCCTTCTCCCTCTTCCTCTTTTCACAAGCACCACACGCTGAAGTATCTTGTCTAGCAAAAACCGCCAAGGAGCCAACGAACTTTTCGTCTGGGGTGTAGCGTTTGAAGTAGACGTCTAAACGGTAGGACCCGCTTCGCATGACAGACGATTGCTGAAGTTCTAACGCTAAGGCGAACTTCCATTGCTGGGGTGCTGTGGAAGGAAGACCCGACGAAAAGTGGTTGAGGAGGGCAAGACGAAGGCGCTCCCTGTCTTCAGCTGTGATACCAGCCTGTGCTTGTGATTGTTCGACATGTATGCCTGCAACTTCCGGGTATGTGTAATCTGGTCATTTTAGATGTCAGTCAACACCCTATGTCAAAGACGAAGAAAGATCACATACATTTGGGCGTAGTGTCCCCACCATTATCAAGTTCCAGCGACCGAATTGTGTTTGAAGTCCAATACGTATCGTGCGTCATCCTAAACGGTGCCAACGCGGTAACTTCATCAAGGACACCTTCATCCATCGACGTCCATGACCCGTCCTCCTGTGCTACAAGTGGCTGGTATTAGCCTCCGGTTCTGAAAATACGACCATAAGACAAAGAGAAACCTACTGAATGGCAGGGCCTCTCCATCGCGGTTTCGATACCCATCACTCCCCATCCAATACTCAGGATAAATATACTCCCACAACGCCAGCAACCTATCCACGTTTGCGTGATGGAGATAGAATATTGGGTCAAAACCGGCATAATCTGCGTCACCCTATGCAACACTTTAGTGTCGGACACCAAGCGGAAGGCAAAACGCACCATAAACCCAATCCCGCCCAGGATGAGGTGTAGACTGTCATGCGGGTTTTCGAGAGAACCAACAACGTAAGGCGATGGCCAGTTTCCTTCGGAACCAGATTGAAACCGCGCGTTAGAGAACTCGTCCCAACTAGTACGTATCAGTAAGTCTCTGGTGATGAACAGAAAAGCAGGGAGTGCAGGCTTACATCCTCGGCCTCTCCTCCATCTCCACTTGGGTAGGAAACGTGAATAATAAAGCGATTTGTTCGCGTAGACTTCCTGCTCTAGCCTTCAACTCCCTACACATTCACGAAATGAAGTTAATGCAAATGAATCATGTCAATGCAGAGACTTACGCATTCAAACCGGCATAATCCTCCGTAGGATTATCCGGTATAGGTTGTGGCCATCGATAGGTCCGGTCCCATCGAGCAAAGTACGTCGTAGTACCAACAAATTGGTCTCCCTCCTTTACTTGCTCATTCACTCTCGCACCCTTCTCGTCTTGAGTTGGCGTCGCACTACCATCACCTCCAGTACCCTCATCACGATCCTTAAACCCAGCGGGCAACGTTTTACCGAACTGGTAGCATGCTAACGGATTCTGAATGTTTCGTTCGACGAGCTCATCTCCGTTGAGGCATCTGGAGAGAATCCCAGCGGGTACATGAATCGTAACCGTCGGGCCCATCAGCACCTCAGGAAGACCTTCAATTTCGGTTCGTGGATCCATCCAATCCCAATATCTGGTAAACGGAACGGTTAGCCGTGATAAACGGATAGGGACGGACGCTACGAAAGCGAAGATACTTACGGAAACCTCAGCTCCCTGGCAGCCTCCAACCATAACTTGCATTCTTCATTGTTTGCTATTTCGTTGACCAGATTTTGAGCGATGCGGATTGCTGCGTCTCCGATAGCTTGCTAAAACGGAGTTAAATCAAATTACTGTAGATAGACGGGTTCGGTACATACCTCGATAAGCATGACGCTAGGCCTATGCCATGTTGGAAACAATATAGCTATGGGAGCTTCAGAACAAGGAATCAAAATATGAAGAATGGTTTCCTTACACCTGTGGCTACAATACCCTACGTGGTGGTCAGCAGATGATCTGGATGGAGGTGATATGACGTACCTTTCCACTTTGCACCTTTCACAGGTTCGGTGGCGCCTTCTGGGTCTCCTCTGGGATACAACACCGTCAGAAGGAGACTGGCCAATAAAGTGAGTCACGTACGCCCATCTTTCATACGGCAAGCCGTGTATCCCAGCTTGTAGTGATACAAGTTGTCAGAACAGAGTAACATACCGCCAATGTCACTCACCCAACTGAGCGAATTGCGCTCCTGGCCCAGACGAACGATTTGAATAATCCAAAGATTGGATATCCAAAAACGCGAGGACGAAAAGCGCCCATTGGCGTTTATTCTTCTGGAGTTCTCGTATTTCGAGTCGGGGGTGTGTTCCCGTTCCTACAAAAACAAGAACAGAAGATGAGCCCCAAGAATGAATATAGGATGCGAACCTGGGACAGGAGAGGGAGAATAGGCAAGAGACCTACCTTTTCGCCCGGAAATAAGATACCTCTCCATTTCGTCCTTAAACATGGAGGACTCTACTGTCATTAATCGCTTTCGATTCTCCCTCCCCGCGTCTTATACGGTTTCACCGCACTCCTCCGCTCTCTGCCACGTCAACCTGATAAACTTGAATCAGGGGAAGGATCGAGGAGAAGGATTCCTTGTACTGCAGCTTCAGAAGACCGAAATCCTCGAAAATGAACACGACTAGCGAGTAGTGGCTTGAGATCCGGTGCTAGACCGTTGTGATCTCTGCCTGGTATCGAGAATGGGTGGCCTTCCATAATTTTGTTGATACCGATATGAGAGGCGGGAGAAGCATATGTCATGGAGTTGAGCTTGAGATTGAACGTTGAACGCTCATAAAAAGCGCCGCACTGTTTCTGTCAAGTCACGACTCAAGACCATTCGGTGCTGGAAACAACCAATATTCAGGTAGGAGTCCAGACCATTGGACTATGGGAACTCGAAGCAGTAGCCAAGACCTAGCTCGAGGGATTTAAGGCTAAGAACCACGGAAAATGGAAATAGGCACACACCAGAACGCGAAGAATTTGACGCGTCACGATTTCAACGCCAGCCAAGTGTCCGATTGAATTTGAAGGAGTTCTTCGGATCATGAACTGGATTGGAAGGCGCAAAAGTACGAACTAGACTTTGGGTTACCGGTGTAGATACAGACGGGAAAAAGCAGAAGAAAAGGGGATTCAAAGTGGGTTCACGGCGAGAAAAGATTGGGAAAAGGTTTTGTGCCTTGAGATGGGCCGGCTCGGTCCGACGGGAAACATTATAGCCGAGTCCAACCACCCCTGAATGCCCCCCATCCTCGTGAACTAAGAGCTACTGGATTTCGAATTGTAACAATCAGTGGCCAAGTTTACGCGTATTTTACATGTCGAGATGGACTGTTCCATACATACCCAACAACGAGACGATTTCTACGATGGCGTAATTTGAGCACTCGCCTGGGTTACTATCTGGCGTAACAAACTCTCAAGGCTAGAGAATTTGTCTTGAATCCTTGTTTCTAACAGAGCGAGGCGATCTCCAACTCTTGTTTCTAATTCGGTTAACTGTTCCTTGACGCGTGTCTCTAGCTCGGCCGTTCTCTCTGCGGCCTTCTTGTCAAGCTTTGCCTCGAGACTGAGTTCATCGACCCCGGTCAGGGGATCTGGATCTGTGGTGCTGATACGAATGAGTGGATCGCTAAGCTTGTGAGGGTGATCCTTCGGAGGTGCCATATTCATTTCTTCACAAGATGAGCAAATCAATGTCACGGCGCCTGAAGACTTGAATTCAGGAACAGTGCACTAGCGCGGAGGAATTCACTTACTGCAAGTTCGACAAAACCAGCACGGGAGAGTAACCTCTTTCGAGCAACAGATGCAGGGGCGCGGTTCATGAAATGTATCCTGATCTGGGATGGCCTCTTCCCCGTCGCCCTTGTCCTTTGGTGCTTCTTCTGGTTGTGTCAAAATCGCCTTCGCGTATCCTGCGACAGTACGACTATACAAAACCTCATCGTAATCATACACAACATGCTCGTATTTGATCATGCTGTGGGAAGGGTTGTGGTTCCTCCCGTCATGGGTGAAAGACGCCGTCAGGCACGGCTTGCATAGGTCCACACTATTCACGAGGTCCTTCTGCAAACAGACAAGACAAATTATCCTCGTTTCGTATATCTTGTGGTTGCAAGAGTTGCAAATGCATTCCCTACTCCGTGATCAGAATCGATGAACGAAAAGGATAGAACACGACTTACATATGATCGACCATAAGTCGGTGGGTGTGAAACCGAGCTAATGCCACACACAACCTGGACATGCGAACGTCGAAATTTTGCTGAAAGGCCAGGAGTTCCTCCATCTCCTCATCGGTCAACTCGGTATTGGGCGTGGCATCTTCGGTGAACAGGCGATCCCGAATGAGCAGAGTGACAAAACGTCTGGTCTCACGAATACGGGATCTGAGATGTATCCACGACCAAGATTTCCGTCGATTCTCGTGCAGAATGGCTTGACATGCAAAGTTCCAGCGGGAGCGAGCAGGGCTCTTTGCAAAGTCGATCGGATTGTCATAGAACTGGTGAAGGCGGGCTGGAATTCGCAGGAAGAGGAGGCTGCGGGAAACATCTTGTCTTTCGGATCCCATGAGAGAATGCGTGTTATCCCCCCACGAGCCTTCGATCCTCTGTCGGAGAGGATCAAATGCTACTTCACATTGCACAGTAAACCAATCCTTGTAACTGATGTCAAACTTGAATCTGTTTTCCTCAGCGATTGTACCCTTGCAAGCCAGTGGATGGTACATTGTCTGGCCAGTGCCAAGAAAGACCCCATTTGACACTGTGTCGATCCGGAGTTCTATCAAGTTGAAGGCGGTATCTGCTTCCCCGTCCTCCGTGATAGTCCAGAGGTGGCCTGACCAAGTTCCTAAGGGAGATAGTTCGGAGTGAACTTCCGAGGTGTCCAAGTTCGAAAAATCCGTGAGACCCTCTTCGAGGAGAGTCGCATCAAATGGTCCGAGATGAAGCTCTGATATGGGAACTGAATCGATCTCATCTTGTAGGTCCGTATCCCCTTCAACGCACAAGGGATCAGGCTTCCACTTGATGAACGAATTGTCGTCTTGTGCGATAACGTGAATCTGGTCCGGACGATGCACCTTGTCATAGTAGAGTTGGAACTGAACAATATCAGTATGATGTTGCAAATGGAAATGCGGCTGACGGACCATTCCAAAAGCAAATAAACCAAGACCTGTGTCCACATTTGCACGAACTTGTTTGAAGATACCTGTGTTGAAATGATATCGAAAGGTACGACCGACGATCGTAATAAACGTGAATTTACCTGTGATTCTTTGGAGCCGTTCATCCGCAACACTGAAGACCGAACGGACAGAAGACAAACCCACAAGCAGTTCATCTTCGCGGAGTAGACATCTACAGGCTAGCATGATGATCCGTAGATCCCGCTGCAAAAGGAGGTATATCAGGGGAAACAGGTACTGGTTATCGCGATAAGTAATCGTTAGCTTGGAGACATCGAGGAAAGACGTACCCGTTCAATGCGTCCAGGGCCAGTTACCAAACCCACGGTTTCCACAGTATCAACTTCATAGGCAATTGACGATAAATTTCGGCTTAATCGATCTTCTTCCATTCTCTCGAACTCGTCAACCAGTCCTGCTAATGCGGGGTCATGTCGTGGAGCTTCAACGGATTTGGTAGAGCGCAGGATACGTTCGAGATGGGCGAGAGGTTGGCTTTTCAAATATGCCTCGACGAGATTGCGATTTGCACCGATTACACGCCCTCGAAGTTCGAACATCTTTCGAACCAATGCATAAATCTTGTTTTTGTACGATGAGACGCTGATATGCCAACCTAATTGTAGAGTTAGTCGAAAATAAATTATCTTGCGGTCGCGGTGCCTGGGCGCTCACCAGCTGCCCAAAAAGCCAAACGTTGCAACAATCTAAAGGGATCCGAACAATCAGACCAGGCCCAGGTTTGATTGAGAAGTCACTTACGTCCAATCTAGTGGGTGGGAAGTCACGAACGTATTGACTTCCCTGATACTCACAAACCCACTCCCGTCGTCATCGATCGCCTCCAGAATGGGTTGAACATGAGCAACATTCACGTATGCGAGTGCCCAGCGATTGTCAGCATTAGTAGGTGCTGTGGGAGCGATGCTTTCCGTGGGTGCGAATGCGTTCCGAGGCGTGATGTTCGACTCTGGACCTCGAAGGAAGGATTCGTCACTGTAGTAGTCGTGGAGTGCAAGGACGAAATATCGTGCTTTGACGCTGCCTTTCCAATCCTGTCACAAGTCTAAATATTCAGATCACCAAAATCGGCGTGTCAGCCCACCATTTCCTTCCAAATAGCTCGTAAGTCCTAAAACTGGGCGTAAGAGAAGCAATCGAGGTGTCATTAACGTACTTACATGATCCAATATCTTTTCATGAGAGCCAGAGTTCAATATGGTGACGATCCGCTCATTCAACTCCTTGATGGCATCCAACTGCTTTGACTGCACATCTAACTTTCGAGCAAAAACCACCATATTCTTGTTGAACATCTTCCCGACATCTTCTTGCCACTCCTTCAATAGCACCTTACGAACATGTCCAAGGTCTTCGCCTTTCCCTGTCAACCCACCCACTGACGATAGTGTTTCCCCGCTTTTGGAAACCAATTGTTTGAGTAGTTCATCATCCTCGATACACGCCTTCTCCCCACCATTCTCGTCGAAGAGGTTCTGAACCTCCTTTTCTTGCGGAGAATCTAACGTTCGAAATATCTGTAATAACTGATCGACCTTGTTGTCCACCGAGTTAAGCTTCTCATTGGCGGCATCAACCCCTCGCGCGGTATGCATTGTTAAAGCCCTGTGAAGTTCGGTTTTGTTGTGTTCAAACGCAGCGCCGTAATCCGCAAGTCGACCCTCATAGATCTTCGACTTTAACGTCCTGGCTGATGTCGGGGTCGATATGGTCTCACAGGATACAAGAAGAGCGAAGACATACCAAGAAAACTCTTCTTGAGGTACGCGTCGCAGGCTGCACCCGCATTCTTGATATTTGTCGCCACCTTTTCCATCAACGTCTGTATTCGGGCTCCCAATGGGGACCCATCTGGACCTTCTTCCATTGGGTCTCTGATATGTCGAAGTCTATCAGTTCATTAGCTTCTTCTCTTGTGTCCATTAAGAACATCGACGAACTCGAATAGAACAACCATCATGTCCTGCATCTCAATTTTTAGTGCCAGGATCTTCTTGTTATTTTCTCTGCGCGTCATGTCGAAGGTAACAACGAGCTTGAAGGCGATGACAGCAACTGCAACTGTGGTCAGGCACATATCCGATCACCTGTGCAACGAATATACCACCAATCGCAGGATGGACTTGAGCCAAAGCATCCAATCCTTTGATTACGACTTTCGCCGTTTCCGTAAAACTGCTAACAGCACTCTCGATCGATTTCCCCTCCGATGTGAGCGATGTGAGCGCTGTAGCGGTAGATGTAATCGTTTCCTGATTTGCGTCGAAAAAGGATTTCAAGGACTCGAACAGCCCGTCCTTTGGAGGCCCACTCGCCAATTTCGCTGAAGAGGCCAAGTGTCAGGACAGATCTGGAACTTTGCAACATTACATAGGCGAAGCCACATACCGGCTCGATCGTAAACCTGTTCAACTCTCGAGACATCGCCGATGGACTGTGATTGCACATAACTATCGCGGATATCTTGTTCGACTTTGTCGTTGATGTTACTGGATGCCATCGGTGAATAGGAAACAGGTAAACCGTGTGATGATTAAATGCCGGGGCCTTTACAGCAGGCGCACCCTGCATGGAGCTACTGGTTCCGTTTGATTCAAAATTTGATGTGTCACGACGGCGAGACGGTCAGTGTTGCCTGTTGTCCAATTATGGCGGTATGACCCACGAAATTTTGAACCTCCAGCCGACGAGACATGCCTCGCTTCAAGTCCATCCTACACACTTCAAGGAGTTGGAGGAACTTGAACCCAGTACAGTTTAGCTGGATGTACAACCCGTCGAAAGCCCTTCGGGCGTGCTCGTTGCATGGAAAACGGAAACCTTCATCGATACGTATACACTCCTGTGACGGGAGGATCTCCAGCCTGCCAGGTACATATCCGTTGAGCCTCTTGTACTCAATGGATTGAAAAAGACGGGGGTAATTCATTC
>ML208500.1:34677-54525 GCA_004369065.1 Pluteus cervinus
TATGTCACTCTTTCTTATAACTCGGAAAATGTGCACGAATACCTTGCTATCGTGAACCATACTACAGAATCTAGCATTGGTCGAAGGTCGAATTCGCGAAGGAAACGAGCTTTAGGTACTTACAGTTATGTTTGGACTTCTGTTGACCCGAATCCAATTTCATATACTGTAGTAGGATAGAAAAATGAGCAGACAGGACACAGGAACGTAGCTGTCGATAACATACATAGCTTGGCATCCGACTCTATTTGATAGTGCCAGAGTTCCCCCCCGGTAATGGGTATCGGTATCAAAGACCGCCATACCGTCGCAATTGGTGAGTCTATGCCAAGAAACTTGTTGGGGAAACAAAGCAATCGAAGACGGTGATTCCGGACTTACCAATGGCCGTGGCATTCCTGGTGGCATTCCATCCTATTGACGGATGATCGCAGGATTGCCTTTGGAGCCTTTGAGGAGTCAGTGTTTCCGATCGTCCGTTAACCCAAACGGTCCAAACTACCAAAGGTGCCACACACACTTCACAAAGAGCGATAACAACCCTTTCATTATCCAGTTCACCTCCACCTTGGTCGTTAACCAAAGGGGAAGCTTCGAGGAGGATATATAAGTCGGGGCACTGGAAGGAGAAATTCGTCATTCCCACCAACGAAGTAGAGCTATGGAACGGAACGTACGTGCCCTTCATACCCCTCCCGGTTTCCCTACTTAACTGATATTCCCTCTCAGAATTTTGTCGATTTTGAACGTGATAACCCAGCTGGAACTAGGCTCAACTCGTCGACTATGCAGGACCCTACAAATTCGGGGCAGGATGGAACGTCCAGCGTTCAAGCCACAGTCACGAACCCACGGAACACCAACATAGTTGACGATGAGCTAGATCTTCCAGCTGTGCCACCGTCGTCCCCCAACGTTAGCGGGTTCCCGATGGATAGACCTGTTGAAGAAGAGTCAATCTCTCCTGCCGTGCCAACTCGGGCCCCCAACACTGGTGGCCAAGAATTTCCTGTGCACGAATATGATAGTGATGTAGTGAGTGTTCGCATTGCCACCACCCTCACCACTACAACTCACTTTTGCTTGTAGATCTCTGCCTCGGCACTGGCTTATAGCATCCCCGAAGACGAAGACGATCCAGCCTACAATTCCGATGATCCTGATGGCCTGGGAGAGGATGATTTCTGGGTCCGTGAGTTCAGAAAGCTCACACCCGAACTGCAGGCGCAGATTCTTACGAGGGGTCACCCCCTGTTTAACCCTCCACCGGCATTTAATCCGTCTGTGTTCGATATTTTAGGTTTTATGACGGAAGAGAAGAAGGAATTGGTTGCGTACTATTGTGGAGGACGTACCCGTCGGAATAGTGTCTGAATCTAGAAGGTTGGGGGATCTCTCCTGTCGTGATTGTCGTGATGGGATGAGGTTGCGTTTCGCGTGTATGTTATGTGTACTCTGTAATATAGGGATGCTTCGTCAATGAGATCGAGCATGGACATACTAGTCATAGCGAAACGGGATCTGTCCCAGTGGCCTCAGGCTGATCGTGAAAGGTCAACACGGCAATCACTCAACCAGTTCGGAGACGCCCACATCAACCTCGTTTGTAGCATTTTGAGTCTGCTGTAGCCAATGTCAGGACTATGAGGAAGTCCATCGATTCAGTGGCAGAGTTTCTTGGAAAGCGCGGCGCATAGTCGATGAGGTTGGGGACATCATGAGGATGAAGAAAACCTCACCTAAAGGCACAATTTGTCTCCAGAATGCTCTTTACCAGCTTTTGTCAAAGAATACTATCTGGTACAGCGATGGCAGGAAAGAACCTGAGGACAGCGACTCCGGAAGTGTTGGTGGGAACAACCTTCCAGTTCGGGCTCCACCATCGTAACTTTCCCATCTAGGTCATTTTGGCTCATATGCCTACACTCTATTATACGTGCTGCACACTCGAGAAACGAACTAGGACCTGATATACGATAGAAATAGTCAGGATGAATGCCATGAACAGACTCGGAAGCTGGCAGGGATTCCTTTCAAGTCTCTTCGTACGATAATTATAAGAACACAGCGGGGGAAAAAACAGGAACAGTTTTGACTGTGAGGGTCCCCGATCCCCGTGGCCTATGCGTAGATCTAGATCGCATATATCCTATCAACCACAAGTTAAACAAAGAAACCTAAGACCGCAATCCGGGACTCACCAAGGTCCGGGGTGGAATGTGGTCGAATAAGTTGGCGTTCCATCTCGTCGAGACACCTTCAAAACCTTAAACAATCACCGAAGCAAAGCCCAACAGTTGTTGATCCAATTCAATGAACAAAGAAAAATGAGTCATGAATGCATGAATGCCCGTCGTGCAAATGGTCCCTTTGTTCCTTCATTTTCCTCGTTGACCAAATGGAGAAGTAGCGTTGCGTCGAAGGATACCACATCTAGAGGGTATATAAGTAAGGAGGGTAAACGGAGGGTCTCTCATTTCCTTCAACACATTCGGACCATGGAATGGAATGTGCGTACCCCTCCAACCACCTCCCTCTCCCATGTGTCACTTAACCGGTATTCTCTTCCAGAATTTTTTCGATTTCGGACGTGATGGTAGCCAGACTGGAGGTTGGCTAAACACGTCAACTACGTTTGGCCCTGCGGGCTGGGAGTCGGCTGGAACATTTATCGTGCAAGCCACGACGGCCAGCTCACAAAACCTAAACAAAATTGACGAAGCGCCGACTTATCCAGTCGTGCCACCGCCTTCGCCGAACACCAGTGAGTTCTTGCGATTCGAAGATCAACCTGGGCAGGACGTGAGTTTTAACCATCACCACCACCTCCGACTGAGCGTAACTTACCTTGTATTGTAGGAAGGGTTGACGTTGCTTCAGATTATTGAAGCACATGAACGCAGGACTGCTCCCGGCCGATCGGAGCACGAGAACCCCTTTGTGATGGGAATCGACGAAATGAGGGCGAAGAGGGGTGGGGCCACTGACCTGGTTGATGAGATAAGGAGGAGTGTCATTGCGACGCTCCCTCTTTGCGAAGGCTGTGAGGTCAGGGAACCTTTCGACAGTTCGGTTGACGTTGTGACCTTGTTGACGGAAGCTACGAAGGTTCCTCAGCGAGATGAACAAGAGGGTAGAGATAGAAGGAATGGGCCATAAATCTCCCCTCATAGTCACAAAGAAAGAAAGCCGGGGTGGATTCACATTTATTCAGCTTCTTCTCGTATCGATATCAATGTTTTTGAATATATCTTCTTGTTAATAACATCCGTTTGCGGCGAAGAATGATCTATCTGATAGTCAGCGGCCTGAATCATTCGAGCACCAGCAGGATACTCACTCAAACGATTTGGTACAGTGCAAAAGATCGACCGAAGACACCTAGGAAGAATCTGGTCTCAAGCCGGGGCGTAGGAGAGCATCGACAGTTGGAAAGGCGATCTGTCTGATCCTTGAAAATTAACATGATACTCACTCAACTAGCTTCTGATACTCCCACACCAACTCGGTTGTAGCATTTTGGGTGAGCTCTAGCCGATATCAGGAGAGGCGGGCGTCGATCCAGTGGCGAGATAGCGCGGTGCATAGTCGATCAAGTTGATGAGTCAGGCTAGCACGAGGAGGAAGCAAAAACTGGACTAAAGGTATGAACTTCAACCAGAAGGCTCGTTTCTGGGAATTCTTTCGTCGGAGCATATCGTAGATGGTGGGAGATGTAATACTGTAGATGAAAGAATGTGAAGACGGCAAGGGCAACCGGGAGTCAGCAGAGAGTTGGTGGGAACGACCTTCCGGTTTGGGTTCCCATCACAACTTTCCGGGTCCCATCTGCCATTCGCCAAACACAGGAATATCGATGAAATATCGACCCAGGGTCGTGGACGACGGTGGACGAATCCTGGGCAAAATGAATCCATGTTCCTACATTCTTCGATAAACTAATCGGTACCAGGACGTTACATACAACGGAAATTAGCCAGGGTATATGTGAGCAGACGAAGCTGGGCGGCGGGATCAACTTCAAGCTTCAAGTCTCTTTGTACAATGAAAACGCGGCGAAAAAAAAAAAGACAGAACAGTTTGACTGTGAGGGTCCTCGATCCCCGTGCCCCAAGCACAGATCCCATCCATCCTATCGACCACAAGTTCAACAAAGAAACCCAAGATAGCGATCCGGGACTCACCAAGCTCCGGGGGTGGAATGTGGTGGAATAACTTACCTCGCGGCCTTCCATGGCCATCTCGTCGAGCCACCTTCAAAGACTTCAAAGAACATGAGTCATTGAATATTTGAATGCCCGTCATGCAAATGAACTCTTTGTCTCGTTGACCAAATGGGGTAGTGGCTCGAATCCAAGGCTGCAGCCTAGGGGGGTGTATATAAGTAGGGAGGGGAGATGGAGGGGTCCCCCATTCCCTCAACAAATTCGAACCATGGAGTGGAATGTGCGTACCCTTCTGACCACCTCCCTCACTCATCTGTCACTTAACCGGTATTCTCTTCCAGAATTTTTTCGATTTCGGACGTGAGGGTAGCCAGACGGGAAGCTGGCTGGACGCGTCAACTGCGTTTGGCCCTGCGGGCTGGGAGTCGGCTGGAACGTTTGTCGTGCAAGCCACGACTTCCAGCACACAAAACATCAACACAACTGACGAAACGCCGACTTATCCAGTCGTGCCACCGCCTTCGCCGAACACCAGTGAGTTCTTGCAACTCGAAGATCAACCTGGTCAGGACGTGAGTTTTAACAATCACCAACACCCCCGACTGAGTGTAACTTACCTTTTATTGTAGGAGGGGTTGACGTTGCTTCAGATTATGGAAGCACATGAGCGCAGGGTTGCTCCCAACCGACCCGAGCACGATAATCCCTTTGTGATGGGGATCGATGTAATGAGGGCAAAGAGGGGTGGGGCCACTGACCTGGTTGATGAGATAAGGAGGAGTGTGACTGAGACGCTCCCTCTTTGCGAAGGATGTAAGGTCAAGGAACCTCTGGACAGTTCGGTTGACGTTGTGGCCTTGTTGATGGAAGCTACAAAGATTCCTCAGCGAGATGAGCAGAGGGGTAAAAACCCAAGGAATGGACCGTAAATCTTCTTTCATCGTTACAACGGATTTCGGTTCGAAAGAAAGCCGGAATGAATCCGTATTTCTTCAGTATCTTCTTGTTTTGGTATCAATGTTTTTTTTTTGAATACGCCTTCCGATAATGATATCCGTTTGCAAAGAGTGATCTGTCTTATATCAATGGCCTAGATCATTCGAGCACCAGCACGATACTCACTCAAACCAGAGTCGATCTAAAAATCCAGAGCTACAGCACAAGAGATCGATCGAGGTGATCCTCACCGAACGATGACCGTAAGAGTGGCGCGCGCCTAAGAGTGCGTGTTGTTGCGCCAAAGGGCACTCGGCGCCATATTGAAGTGCAATTTAGCCAGCTCACATTGAAGGCGGTGGGCTTGGACGACGGTCTGAGGGTGGAAGCTGAAGCGCTGAAGCGCCGGGTGAAAGGGCAAGACGTGGCGCTGAGCAGCTGGGGATGAGAATGCTTTTCCATTCCTGGCTTCCCATCACCCCAAACTTTCCCATCTGCTCCTTGCATTGCACTCCCATCGCACGACACCACCCTCCACTGACTGAACGCTGTCTTTCGTACTAAACTCAAGCCAGCACCCCGTATAAACCACACTTATGTGGGGATCCAGCGCGTTAGCTCTAAGATCTAAGCGCCGTGACACGTTCACTGGGCCCAGCCCTGATAATGTAGAGTCTTGCGAAGTAAGCGTCTCTTTTCTTCATCCCCAATCTATTGTAATTGAAGCTTCAGAGCCTACCTTCCCAACATCAACGCCTCAAAATTTCAGCAAGCATTGATCCTTCCTGCAAAAATTCCCGCCTGTCTCCGCAACCTCCATTACGCCCACCAAAAAGCAATCGACCGAGCGGGCACTGTGTTTTATTCCCTCCTCAAGCCCACAACAATCATTCTTAGATATTCATCGTGTCAGTGGTTCAAGCGTTCACGCACTGAGGCTGTTTGATATGTTCAGCACAACATCTGGGTTCTGAGCCTTGTCTTTTCCTCGTTAGTGACCATCTTCCTTCAACATATAGTTACTGACAGCGCTTTAGAGTGATCCTCTCCAAGTAATGAATGCATCAAAATCCCAACAAGTCATTGATACGCATGTGCACGGACTTTTAATCAAAACTCAAACTGTGGATCTCGTTCTCCGACCACGTTCGGCATGCGTCTCAACTATGATGTTTTCAACGTACGTATCCGCCTGTGTGTCCCCTTTACCGCCGCGTGTATGTTGAATTTTCCATGCACAGCCCTCCGCCGTTGACATGCTCAATCCCATCACGCTTAAGCCGTATACAAAAGTTTGCAAAGGATTCCGAACTGGCGTTGAATGTTGGAGTTCAGAGTTAATCTTGGACACAGGATCCAATGTCTTCACATTCATATTCTTCCGTGAGTCTCGTCCTTTTTTGTTCTTCAGGCCGTCATTAATATCAACACTCTAAAGTTCCCTCTCATTGATTTATGAAGCACAAGACCATTATCGGACTTCCACGACTATCCACAACCTCTCAAGTCTCTGCTGCGACCTTCCTTAGGCCATGCCTCTCAAAGTTTCACCAAGTCAACTGGTACGTACCCGCTCGTTCTTCCACTCAGCTGCTGCGAGCACTGTATCATGTATGTTGACTTGGTTCGCAATTAGCTATCATATACTGTACACGACCATACCCATTTAGCGGTTTCGATCTCAAAACCAGCAAGCTCCGACTTAACATGGACTTTCAACCGGCGACCCGTGTTCAATCCCATCTAAGGTTGAGGACGAGATCCAAAGATTTCAGGTTTCATGGCTACTCTTCAGGTCTTTTTGGGGGCTCCAGTAAGTCTCTCAAGTACATTTTTTGCACGGTTCATGATCATCTAACCTATCGCCCCGCCAGCATGTCAAACTCGCTCGAAGACCTCTCATCAAGGCCGCGAATGAGGCAAAGCGTATCCAAATCATAGGCCCGTCAACCTGTACGTACCTGTCCGCTTTTCCATTTTGTTCGTCCGTATGTTGATTTTTTTTACGAACAGTCCTAGCTGGTATTACAAAGTTGCACGCCCCGAGCACAAGCCCTCGACGTTCGACGTTCAATTCTCTCGAAGCTTGCATACGTCACCCACAAACGCAAGTCGCATACGCCCTTTGGTCCGTTGAACGCTTTTCCGGGACAACATCCTCCAGTGCACGTACATTCCTTCCCGACCCTAAACCCGTATCACCTTCATCATCATCATCTCCTCCTGCTTCACCAGCACCTCCACCACCACGTAAACTGCGACGGGGTCCCGTCCTTATTCTCCTCAGCCCAACGTTCCTTCTGCCTACATCGACATGAACAAATATCAACAACTGAGCAACTCAGAACTTGTTGGTACCCTGTCAACTCCCCCAACTCTCATCGTCTCTTCACAAATCCTTGATTTGTTTTCAAACCGCACCAGAGCCACGCCCAAGTCCTACATCGCCTATTCAGGCGTCATATACATCCCAGAGACGGCTTTTCTTCCACGTCTCGCCCTGCTCTTCGTCTACCTGGATGTCCCGTGCAGAAACTTTGTCTCCTACACCCACTACATACGGGACATTGGGGACCGGTCACGGTTTTAGATGGAGAGGGAAGCCGGGAGTGTGGACTAGCAATGTCCCCAGGAAGGCTCGGGGCGTTCTGAAGACTTTTCAATGTGGAGAACCAGGGTGGTCAACTATGTTCGCCGAATGAAGACCATGTCCTGATTGAGGAATTGTGGAAGGCAAGAGGCGCAGGGTTAGTTGTGACAGCTGCAGGAGGCGTTGAAAAGAATCTGAAGTTCGGACCTTCGGATTTATTCACCCCAAAACCCTGCTCTCGTGGATTCTTTGGTATCGTCGACGGGAGGATTAACTTAGTTAGCGAGATGGTTTCTATATGCTGGTCGTGACTTTAGACGAGGTGTGTTCAAATACCTTTTCTGCTTTCTCTACCGCTCGTGATACTGACGAATAGTCACTGCAGGCAGGAATAAGTGGGCGCCTAAAAGAACGGACTTTGATAATCGAGTCGAATACGTTACCGAGAGCGACGCTCACGACTTGTACGACTGCTACTTGAAGCGTGACTTGGGCTGAAGCCAAGCTCGTCACGTATTGGCAGGGGATGCAGTAGGGATCTGGGTCGTGAAATAAAGTGGGTATAGTGATTCTACTTCACCCTTTCGATCTCAGTATGCTGATATGAACATTCAAAGGGTTAACCCCTGGTCCTTACCGGCTGTATTCTGTTATGCGCCTTGTTCTTCAGCAATACCTGGTTGATAAGCAAAGCCAACTCGTGTATGTTGCCATAATCTCTTTGTGTTCTCGTTCAAAGGTTGACGCGTCCTTTAGAGCAGAACCCTTTTGACATCATGGACAAACCCTCATATCCTAACTTTTGCCGCTATACACGGGCGTTTTCAAGACACTGTCATACAGCGGAAGGTTAACAACCCAAGACCAGATTCACTTCTCTTGACCTTCAAAATCCGCTAGGCGCAAGTTAGCGCTGGAGGAGGTTAGCTAGCGCTCAAAAACCTTGGTCATTGAAGATTCGGAAACTTCATGAAGATAACGGTGCGTGGGTTTTTCTTTGGTTTATACCACCTTATTTATTGTTTCCAGGTATACTCTATGTCTTTGTCTCTGGAATTGAGTTTAGCTTCAACAACGTCGTATAGCAACGCTTGCCGTTGGAGTGTCTGATATAGGGACTCCGAATGGCCACCAATGTGTTCAGGACATTCTAGTCCTACCTTTCTCATCAACCTTCAACATCTCAACGCCTTGGAGCCGGGTCGCCGTTCACGGCAGCCCCGTGCCGGCTTGGGTGGAACGATATCTCGCGGACAGTGACTTGAAGTATGTTATCTTTTACCTTACCCTTTTCTCTACTTTCCGTTCTTCCCCTTCCCATTTTTCTATTCCAATCTCAGTATGTCCTATTGGCGTTCAGAACTTGATCCGTTCCTCGTGTCAGTGACATACCCCCACTTTTCGTCTTCTCGTACCTTCACCCTCACCCTACCGTTTGTCTTCTCGATATATTTCTCGTCTTCAATACCTAACTCGTATCTGACACCCTATGTTTCTGGCGCTGCCTTGACACCTCGTGTAGTCATGGCCAGTACAATGTTGATAAGAAGAATTGATCCCACTTTTCCTGCCCAGAAAGCAGACCCTAGAGCTGGAGCAGAACTATAAACGGTCCACGGGATGCGAAGACGACACAGAAGTGCATGCATTACCCATTCGATAACAAACCCAGAGACAACTGTAAATCTACGATGGTGTGCTTTGAGGCCCTGTTTGTGCTACGACCTGGCGTAACAAACTCTCAAGAGTGGCGAATTGCTCCTGAATCCTACTTTCCAGCTGAACGAAGCGTTCATTAACCTTCGTTTCCAATTGATTTACCTGCATCCGTAATTCGTTTGTTCGTTCGTCTAACTTGGCTTCAAGACCAGCTAGCCTGGTCTCGATCCCCAGTCCCCCGGCATCATCTGCAAGGGGTTCTGGATCGGTGGTGCTGATGCGAATGAGCGGATCGCTGAGTTCATGGATGTGATCTTTCGGCGGTGCAACTCGTTGTGCTTCGCAAGCTGAGCAGACAAAGGTATCTGGGGCTGAAAACCTGACTTCAGCTTGTGGGCGAATATAACGGCCAAGACTCACGGCAAGTTCGACAAACCCAGCATGGGGTCGTTACGGGCGTTGAACAACAGATGCACAAAAGGGCAGAAACATGATCTGAGTCGGGTACAGATCTGTCACCATGTGCGAAAGCCCCTTCGTCCGCCACTCCTTGAGTCGTTGTATTTTCTTCTGCAGACCTCAGTGTCACCTTCGCGGCTGCGGCAATGGTCCTGGAAGACCAAACCTCATCATAGTCGAACACAATGCGCTCGTATTTGATCATGCTGTGGGATGGATTGTGATTATTTCCGTTTTGGTTGGTGGACATTGTCAGGCACTCCCTACACAAGTCAACGTTATCTTTAGAGTTGGAACCCTTCTTCATACAAACAAGACAGATTATCCTCGTTTCGTATATGTCACGGCGACATGAATCGCACATGAATTCCCTAACAGGCACGTCAAAGTTAAGCATGAGGTCCCGAGCAGAGAACTCACAAATGATCAACCATTAGTCGGTGGGTTTGAAATCGAGCCAATTCCACACACAACCGGGCCACACGAACATCGAAATGTCGTCGAAAGGTTTGGAGTTCTTGAACCTCCTCGGCGCTTAACTCCTTATTCGGCGTGACATTTGCATCTCTCAGGTGCGATCGACTTTGTAAGGCTACGAAGCGCCGTAATTCGTCGATATGGATCTTGAAATGCATCCACGACCACGAGTTCCGTCGAGTTTCGTGGAGGATAGCATTGCACGCGAAGGCCCAACGAGAGCGAGCCGGGTTCTTCGTAAAGTCGGTTGGAGTATAAACAAATCTGTGCAGGCGACTCGGGGTTCGTAAGAACAGGATAGTCCGGTTAACAACTTGGCTATCATCCGACTCTGAGTCTGGGTCAGATGTAGCTGGTGTATCCGTCCACGAGCCTTGGATCCGCTGTCGAATGGGATCAAATCCCCCTGTGCATAGCAAAGTGCGCCCGTTGCTACACACCACAGAAAAGACCATATCGTTGTCCTCGCCAATCGTGCCGTCGATAGTAAGCAAACGGGACCAGGTTTGCCCAACACCAGCAATCTTCCTATCAGACACCGTTTCTATCCGCAATTCCACCAAGTCCAGGTATGACTCTTCGAGCCCATCTTCCCTGGCAGTCCAAAAATGGCCTGACCAATAACCGAGTAAGGACAAGTCCTGCGGAATCTCTGCATTGTACGGGCTTGGAGGATCCAGAGGTCGGGCCCCAAGTTCAAGGACAACCAAGTCAACTGGCCCGAGACGAAGTCCTGGTGTAAGAGTGGGCCCGATTTCGTCTTGAAGGGTTTCATCCTCATTCGAGATCCACCTCAGGAAGGAGTTATTGTCCCTGGCAAGAATGCGGAGCCCCTCCGGCGTATCAAAGACTTTCTCGTAGTAGAGTCGGAACTATCGAGGCTGGTAATTAGTCTACCTTTTGTGATGAATGATGTAGATGAGCATACCATTCCAAACACAAATATCCCAAGTGTAGTGCTGACATCCGCGTGAACTTGTTTGTAAATATCTAGAGGGGATCACGTCCACATTATAGCACGTTTAGCCATAGGAACGACTGTACCCGTCATTCTTTCAATACGTTCATCCACAGCGCAGAACACTGAATAGAGGGAAGACAACCTAATTGCGAGCTCCTCCTCGTGGATCACGGACTTGCACGCCAACATGATGATGCGCAGGTCACGCTTCAGGAGGAGGTATATCAGCGGGAACAGGTACTAGACCATGGAAGGTAAGTACTCGTGGGTGTTGTTCATAAACTTGAAATGCAAGGACATACCCGTTCGATCCTCCCGGGCCCAGTGACTAGACCAACGGTTTCTATACTGTCGAGTTCATATGCCACTGAATCCAAATTTCGACACAAGCGCTCTTCTTCTGTTTTCTCGTACGTCTCAATCAACTTTGCTAATTCGGGATCGTGTGAGGTAGTTTCAACAGATTTGGTCGAGCGTAAGATGTGTTCAAGGCGAACAAAAGATCCATCCTTGAGGTAGGCACAAACGATATTGCGATTGGCCGGGACCAAACGATCTAACGACTTGAATATCGTCTGGACCTGCCTATAAATTTTGTCCTTGTATGAGGAGATTGTGATGTGCCAGCCTGGTGTGGGAGTGAGCACGGAGGTAATCCAGGCCGCAGGAGCCAGATCGCTCACCAGCTGCCCAATAGGCCAGACGTTGCAACAAACTAAAAAAAAATGAGATTTAGCATGTATTCGTGGCGTCAGAAGAGAAATCACCTACGTCCAATCTGGCGGGTAGGAAGTCACGAAGGTATTGACCTCTTTGATGCTAACAAAGCCAGTTCCGTCGTCATCGATCGCCTCGATTATGGGTTGAACATGGGTAACATTGACATATGTGAGAGCCCATCTATCATCAATAATGGGCGTTGTAGACGTGATGCTTCCATCAAGTGTCGAGTCGAGTGGCGTCTCCACGGGGTCTCGTAGCGAAATATGGGACTCTTGACCTCGAAGGAATGACTCGTCACTGTAATAATCGTGAAGTGCAAGGACGAAGTGCCGTGCTTTGACACTACCCTTCCAACCCTACAAAAAATGATTTGGATATGAAGAAGGTTAAAGCCAACGAAATGGATACCATCTCTTTCCAGATCGTCCTTAGATCCTGAGATTAGGTGTCAGAGGGTGTAGAGATCATTTAGCAATGACTTACGATATTCAATATCCTCTCATGCAATCCAGAGCTCAGTATGGTGACGATCCGCTCGTTCGACTCCTGAATGGCTACGAGCTGTTTCGACTGCACATCCAATTTCCTCTCGAAGACTATTATGTTCTTCTTGAACATCTCCCCAACATCTTCTTGCCATTCCTTCAATAGCACTTTACGAGCATTCCCGATATCTTCGCCCCTTCGTGTCGACCCACCGACGGACGAGAGTGTTTCTCCACTTTTCAAAACCAACGATTCGAGGAGAATATCGCTCTCGAGGCACGCCTTAACCCCCCCGCTTTCATCGAAGAGCCTTTGAATCTCCTTCTCCCGTGGAGAATCTAGCTTTCGGAAGATTTGAAGGAGTTGATCAACCTTGTTATCCATCGAGCTGAGCTTCTCATTTGCTGCGTCAACCCCTCGGGCAGTGTGCATGGATAGCACCCGGTGAAGTTCCGTCTTATTATCTTCGAATGTGGTTCCATAATCCGCAAGTCTGTTTTCGTAGATCTTCGACTTCAAGGTTCGGGCTGTCGGAGTGGCGTCAAAGGTGACCCCACGGAAGTGAGTAGATGAACAAACCTAGAAAGCTTTTCTTCAGATATGCGTCACAGGCAGAACCCGCATCCTTGACATCATTTGCGATTTTGTCCATCAACGTCTGAATTCTTGCGCCTAGTCTTGATCCATCTGGGCTTTCTTCCATTGGATCTCTGATATGTCGAAGCCTATCAAGTCAATTAAGTTCGGGTTCGGGAACCAGAGTATGGTATGGGATGCGTACTCGAATAGCACGGCCATCATATCCTGCATCTCAATTTTTAATGCAAGAACCTTTTTGTTGTTTTCTCGGCGAGTCATATCGAAGGTAACGACGAGCTTGAATGCAATGACAGCCACTGGACCAATTCTTAGTATCGTAGACATGTCCTCCTGAGGGGTATACACACCTCCAATAGCAGGATGGACTTGGGCCAAGGCATCTAATCCCTTGATTACCACCTTCGCTGTCTCAGCAAAACTACTGACAGCACTTTCGATCGATCTCCCTTCAGACGTTAGTGACGCAAGGCCAGTAGCTGTGGATTTGATTGTCTCCTGGTTTTCTTCGAAAAAGGTCTTGACAAACTCGAACGGCCCACTTTTTGGGACATCGGTCGTAGATTCCGCTTGTAGGCAACGCGTCAGAATATTCGGTTATTGTTTTTTTGCCAGTCTGGACACGTACCTGCTCCATCGTAAAGCCGTTCAGACTTTGAGACGTCACCTATTGAGAGGGATTGCATATAGCCATCGCGGATATCTCCTTCAACTTTATCGTTAGTTATATCGGACGCCATTCGTGAGCTCGTCCAAAAAGGCAGACGGAAAAAGGCAAACCTGATTTGATTCTAAGCCTGAATCTTTTCGGCCACGCTCTATCTGGGCGCCTATCAGGCCGGATAATAACAATCAACCGAAGTTATTCGTGGCCAATTCATGGCCGTCAAAATCTGGCTCACTAGCGTATTGATTTCGTAGTTGATGTTGAAGTTGTGGCGGTATGTAGCGAAAGTGATTGCGCGTCCCTGGAATCGAACCTCTGAGCTATAGCGCTAGATGAAACACGTGGCACCAAGAACTAACTCATCCGGCCGCCCGACTTCGAGAGGGCACAATCAACGGTACCTGGGCACCAAGTTGGAAGGAATTCTCAAAAAAAAAAGAGGGTTCATTCGTAATTTCAAAAAGACAAAAGAAGTCATTACTAGTTCTACATTCTTAATATTTACTATCCTTCGGGTTCATTCACTAGATCGACTTTTGAGGCCCTACAAACTAGAACCTCCTGTAATATAAGCACGCATAAGGGTCTTGTAATCACCGCTCGTTTCACCGGCAACCATTTTGTCCAAGGATTTCTTGTACTTCTTCTCAAAGTGTTGCTTGATTTGATCCCAGCGTTGGATGTCCCAATGGTATCGAACGATTCTGTGGAGGTAGTGGTCAAAACGATGACGAGGGTATCAAATGAATGGAAGAAGAAGACATACCGACTAACAAGGTGCTCGTCCTTCGTACCAAATCCTTTCATAGAAAGGTAGAGTAGTTTCGCATCGCGTTCGACGCTACTTTTCTTCATGGCACGGCAGATATGCATGAGCGCTTTCTCCTCATCGAACATACTATGATGGCATGGTTAGTCTTCGAAGGTTAGGCTATGATGGACTAATTGTTATACTTACAATGCTTTCTTGATCGCCTTTGTAAGCTTCTTCTTGTGCTTCGCTGTGAACGCCTGATTGACCAAAGCCAACTCTGCCGTGCTATACCTGGAGAATATATCGAAACAGACGGTCCTCAAGAATGTCACGTCCATCATCGTAAAAGCGCGGTATAGAAGCGAAACGATGGGATCAACAGAGAATCCGCCGGAATTTAACTTGTTGACGTTGTCCTGGATTTCTTTCAACAAATTCATATCTCCATAGATATTGGGGACCTCCATCGGACCAGGCGTGGTTCCGGCACGATCCAATACCAGCTTGAAGACTAAGCAGTGAAATATCATGAGAAGGTGTGCGGGAAAGAAGAAGCTGAAGACGCACAAGGTTTGACTGGCACGACGATGTATTGAGACTTCTCAATTTCGACCCAGATATCGGCGTCGTAGAGTCTCCTGTAGGTTTCTTTGAGAAGGATAAGGTCGGCAGCTGGACGGTCAATAATGAGCTCGATCGTTGTGTGGAGACGATAGCTTTTTTGCCTGTAGGGAGGAGATCAGAATAACGTTACGCTGCGTTATACGAGAACTCGTACTCTCTCAACATGCTATGCAAGAGCCATGCGTCGAACCCAAGCGGTCCGAGAACCAACCCACGAAGACCCAGCCTGAGGCGCGGAAGCGAGTCAGTGAAACAAAAGACAAGGGAATAGGAGAAGGGCTTACAGGTAATGTTGCTTCGAGACCCCGACCCTCGCTTCCAACATCTGTAACGCATACGTATTTTTCTTGTCGAACAAGAACGACGGGTTTCTTGGTTGCTTGTAAAGCATATGAAATAAATCCTTCGTGACTAAAGAAAACCAACGCTGTCAGAACCGAAGTAACGACATGAAAGAAAACAGCAATTGGACTCACGACCGGTGTAATTTTCTCTAACACCCATCAGCATCGTATACTCGCTCGACTTTAAATCCAACACGTCCGCATAATCGGGGAAAAGTGGAGCTCCCAAGTACGTCTTGAACTGACGTATATCGAACGGAACAACACCTCTCGCTTCTCCAGCAAAACCGCCTGCCCATTGAGTGCCACCACCGAGACCTGGTTGGGGTATGCCTGGTGCGATCGCCCCGGGGAAGTTCAGAGCAGGTGTGTCAGCTGTTGGGAAGCCAGGAGACGGTCCACGTTGGATCGCGGCACCATCATGGGGTACTGGATAAGACGGCGCCTAGTAATTGTTCATAAAAATCATCAACGCCGACGTCTTTATGAGATGATGAAAATCCACGCACAAGTTGGCCCGGCTGATCGGATGGGAAGGCAGGATAGTCAGAACCCGGATATCGAGGGTTTGGGTACGGCATTGGTGGCCCATATCCTGGATAACCTGGCTGCGCTGGTTGAGCAGAGGGATTAGATGGGTCCTGCAGGTGCTATTTTCAGCAGGAGATTCGACGGTGATAAAGATAGGAGACTTACCAGATTACCCGCTGGGGGAAACTAAAGAAAAAACGGTCAAATGTGGCCATAGAGATGGTGGAACACAACACACGCTAGGGTTCACATAACCTGCTGGTGAATGTGGGTCTGGTTGTGGTGGGTCTTGAGTAGATCTATCAGGAGCCTACAAGAGTTCTCGTCAGTCGACGACGAATCGCGCGATGAAACGCGTCAAACGAACTGGTTGGCTTTTCATCGTCGCAAAAGTGGCCAAGCAAGTAAGATAAGTAAGACGGTGGTCGTCGGGGAGGTTGTTGGCGTGCTTATCTCCACGACGAAGGCTCTCGTATTTATGGATACAAATACGTCGAACCCTGCGCTCCAGTGGCCCTGAATCGAACGCGCCGTCCCGATGGGGACAGTGGCTGTGTGCAACAGCATTGCAGGAACAAACCCAAAAACGGAAAGTCATCCTTGTCTCCGTGTTAACTTTTTGTTGAAGCGCTGACCCCAACCATAAATTTTCTTGTATGCTGTGTACGTCACCACGCCTGTCGCTCCCGAGCAGAAGGGTCCCTGTTGACCTTGGTCCTTTGTGTAGGCACGTTGCAGCGCTTATCATCGCCAACACTCTTCGCGCCTGTACCTTGCAATCATTTGGTGAGGATAAAAAAAGACCTTGTGGGTCGTGTATGTACTAATCGTGTTAATGGCTGTCATCTGTACAGCTTCCGTCGACTGTCGTTATGGCATGAGCCTGGTGAATGTGGTCCGATCGGATTTCGTTCAACCACGTCGACATTGAATAATCCTCAATCCTTTGTCCCTCGAGACGCCTGATCGCTAGACTGCGCACAGCGCATTGGGGGTAAAGTGGAGTCACCTGAAGCACAGCTGCCAATACTTGGCGACCTTTGCTCGGGTGAGTCGTTCAGAGATGCTTATCGACCAAGCCACTGGACTCCATATGATCCAGCCTCTCTCTTCGGCGATAGACGCCCCAAATCACGCCAAAACAGAGGGGCGATGTTCCTCATATCCAGGTTATACAATAGGTAATAATAAAACACCCTGTGCAATACAACGACGCCCGACTAGGAGCCATTCATCCGATCACCACACCCCTCCAAGCTTCAATCTCTATCGCCATTTTTATCCTTCAGAGTAGCCTCGTTCGACGATACTGAAGGGGATGATGATTACAGACACATCTCTCGTCTACCTAAATCTGTCATTATGCGGGACCGTGGGATCTGGTCCCCTCGGCATCCCGTTGGTATTGGTAGGTTCGTCAGCAGCTGTGGGTGTTTGGGAAATCACATCGATCCCTCCTGCGAATGGATTGGGAGCCTCCCGCGCCAGGGAAGCGTTGCGTTCGTCATGTTCTCTTCCAATTCGGGACAAAAACTCGTCTTCAGACACCTGAAATGTAAAGTAAGCTCAACTCAGATTGAATGATCCGAGTGACAAACTTACGTTGTCGTCTGAATCCACATTGGCTGACCCTCCAGCTGGTGCTGGAGATCGCGTGGGCAAACTTTGTTCGGCCTCAATATCTGTGGAGGCCTGCGCATTTCGAGTGGTCGCTTGTGTGCTGGACGTTCCAGCCTGAGCCTGCTCTAGATTCGCAGGACCAGATGACGTTGCCGTCGAAGTGCCAGCCTGGCTATCGTGTTTAGATTGCTGATTCTGATCCTACGTAGGTGAGATATTGTCCGGCAGAATTACCGTGAAGAAGAATACGAAAGTACGCACTTTCCGTTCCATTTCGTTTAGGGGAATGGCGAACTTCCTCTCACCGTTTTCCTAACTTATATACCCCAAGTGTATCATGGACCCGAAACATCATTTCAGTTGTGTCTGCGACTGAAAGGGGTTGGAAACATCCCATCCTTTGGTTGAACTGACAAATTCGGAGCGGGAGTTCGTGCTTTGGGTAGCCCGACATCCGAGCCGTGGACTGATGATGTCCTCAAAGGCGGATCACAAGGGTCCTGGCGATCCCGCTCCAAAAAGCGGAGGTCAACGCAATCCGCACCCATATTGGTGAGTCTGGAAGTTCTATTTGATGTTTCTTATGCTGATCAATCGCGTTCTTTGAAATAGTCATTTCTGGTCGACGAGGTGAAGACCCAGCACGTTGGCTTCTGTTCAGGTTCCTCCCAGGGAAGTACGTGGTTCATAAGTCAACCAACCACGCTCATTCCGCCAAAGGGGTTGGTCCTTCAATGGGCTTTGTATTCGCCCCTTGTCCAAGTAGGCTGTAGTCGGTGATATTCATCTCCTTCCTATATAACACGAAATCTAAAGCTGATAATCTTTATCATAGTAAACGCCTTTGGCGCTATGCGATCAGGTTCTCAGTGACCTGATATCTGGCGAATATCCATAGCTTTGACTGGGGATGAGTTCGTCATGCCTTAGATATGGAAGTTACATCCATGGTTTCTAGGCTGGTCTGCGAGGCATTGAGATGCCACCACAAAGCCCTTGCTGTTCCACCCTCGTGTTCAGGGTCCTAACTACCTTCACCTTCCTCCGTTTCTTTGTCTACCCAATTCGGCGTGTCCTCCGGACGCATATATAAACGCACATCCTGGTGGCATTTATACCGTCTTTCGTTTCCTTACCATCTCTCCCACAACCTCGCGACTTACGCTTACCTCCTCCACTGCTCTCATCTTCGCAATGTCACTTTCTTTTCGCAAGTGGAAGGTCCCTTTCTGCGATGACAACTTGTTCAAGCCCGACGTCCACTTCCTCACAAAACTATGCACAAGGTCTTGGGGTACGTACCACATATCATTCGGCGCGATGCAGGGCATGTGGCCCTGATACCTGCCACCCACAGCGTTACAATATGAATACCACTTCCATCTTCGCAACCACGAGCTGTGCTACACAGTGGCTTTTCGACCTTTCGGTCAAGACCAGATCCCGGGAGAGAACCTTCGAAGGTTCTTGTAAGTCGTATTTGTGTATTCATACCGGCCACCAGACATTGACCTCATCCTCCGACGCGTAGAGTGGCATACACTGAGCTATTTGTCCAATCTATCATGACTGTTTATGCACCGATAGACTTGTTCGACACGTTGCTTCTGGAGTCCATGTTAAGTCCGAGGTAAGCCTAACCACATTACGAGCACTATCCAACGGCCTTGCTAAAGCGCCTCTTCAACTCATCATAGGCTCAATAACCCCAAGAGGGAACTCGACCTCGATTTCCACCTACTCTCGGTCCTCCTCCTCGGTCGCTCTCGGTCCTCTTTTCGCACCAACCAAATATTACGGACCTACCACGTCAGAACCACATCGGAGATATACCAGGACCTTGCATCAACTATTAACGACCTTCGTCAGCTCGGCCACGGGGACTCTAGCAATAACAGTCCTTGGGACCCAATGATGAACGTTGTTGTCGAGGCATTGTTAGGCACCCCAAGGAGTTTTAGAGGTATTTGTAAGGCGGATATTATCCCATTCCTTGGGTATGCACGCGAGGAAGAGGAGATTCCCTGGATAGAGCTTTTTGATATTATGGGTCGTCCACAGGAGCAGCTCGAAGCGGTGTAAGTGGTCATATTATCATTTGAAATTATTGGAAAGATAACCTACACATAACACAGTGCACGGGAGCTTGAAGAAGACGAAGACGAAGAACCCCTTTCACACCTCTTAGGCCAAGTCCTATCCACACATGCGGCAGATGACTCTGAGGCCGAAGCGTCTACGTCCGCCTCAACAG
>ML208501.1:0-10505 GCA_004369065.1 Pluteus cervinus
TCTGAGCCGGTAGCAGGACCGAGTCGAGTTCCAGAGAAGTTTGATGGTGTTTTTGATACTCTCGAACTTTCAAGATTCTACGAGGATGGCGACGACGAGCGGCTAGTGGCGGGATCGAGTCCCCTTTCCGAGGTCGTCGATTCGGATTCGGATGAGCAGGTAGCAGCACCTGATCAACCTCCAGAGCATGTCGACTCCGACTCGGACTTGGACTCCCAGCCAGTGTCAGGAATAAATTTACTTCCAGAGGTCCTCGACTCGAGCGTTTGGCCTGGCCCCATCCCCCTTTCCCTTCCCCCATCCGGCATTCCTCCTCCCTGGGCAATGGGTCCCGGTGCACGTTCTCTTCCCTGGGGCCACAAACGAAAGGCTCCTTCCGACGAGGATGACGACAACAACACCTATACTTTACACAACACACTCCCGGAACATCAGCCACCCGTCAAGAAGAAGGTTCGACTTACTGTGTTAGACTTTCTTGAAGAGGTGGTTGACGAGGAGATTAAACGTCAAGAGACGATCAAGGCTAAGAAGGCACAACTCTTGAGTTGGGTTCACGGCCAGGGTGCACTCACAGACGACGAGGACGAGGACGCCGACGATGAGGCCCCTTTGCTCCCTCCACACGCCAAGCAATATCCTGAATCCGAGGCTTTCGTACCCTCGCTACCCTGGTATGAAGGTACTGACGCTGGGGAATCTTCCGACGCAAATTACCCTGGCTCGTCTGTCTATTCCGACAGGGAAGACAACCGACAGGATTTCGAAGCATATTTAAACGATCAACAGGAGATAATCCCCTCGTTGTCGCCTTTCGGCACGTATGCCTCGCTTCCTCCTGATTCTGAATTCGGGCAGAGTGAATACCGGTCGTGCTCAGAGGGTGGATTCGAAGAAAATGGGGTATCTATAGGGGGTGGGTGCGTCTAGGTCGCTTAGTTTCAGGAGTCTTCGAATTCGCCGTGGTCATCCGTTTCTCTCGGTTCCTCTTTGGTGTTCTGGTTAGCTTTCGTTCTTCTCGTATCTCTCCTGCTTTGTGGATTTGTGTTTTGAGGATTTTCTCTCATCTATACTTCTCTTCGATTTATATACTATACAGTAGCTATCTGATCCCGGGACTCTGGTTTCTTTACGGATTTCTTCTCACCCCTATTTCGCCGTGCAATACCCTCGCATCTTCTTGGAGATTTTCGCTCGTAATCTCCTGTTATTTTTGTACTGTATCTGATTAATTTCCATCATGATTCCTCTCGCTCTCTCTAATCGTTCTCTCACATCTGCGTGCCAGTGAACTGATCTCTTTGGGAGTCCATACTCTCTCATGTATACTCCTACTGTAACGAGTTTTCTCTCAGTCTCCAAGTCTATATCGAAATATCACATCGCTATGCGTCTTTTACAACAGAACACACGGTGGCAGAGTCACTTGAGTCTCCGATGCGCTTTGGGATACCAGGATCTGGTGTAATCGACGCCATCTGTCTTCAACCTTTCTGGGTCAGGTTGTTTCACCCCGGATTGCACCTCGTAGATACGTTTCCTTTTGGTCCCAAAGGGAGGAAACTGATAAGTTTTGCGTTTCGATCCGACTATAGGCCTCGTCTCTGGCTCTGAATCTGCAGAATCCTCTGACCCAAAGTTACGACTAGCTCCGGGAAGGTGACGTCTAGCTATAGCCTTGAGATCATGGTTTTCTGGGGCGTCGTCACCCTCGAGCTCGTCTTCGTCTTCCGTAGTCTCTGGAGGCTCTGCTTCATCGGCGTGTTCGTCCGCCACGTCAGAATCTAACTGATCTAGATCTGAGGATTGTGAATCGTCTGAATGGACGCCGCTTTCCGATAGTATCTCTATAGGTGGCAAGTCGAGTGGAGAATATCCTTCTTTTGCCTTGACAGGTTCCTCGACCAGCTGTTCGATGTCAACAGTCTCAAGGATATCTACCTGTGCTTCTGTTTTCCTATCGATCGTGTTCCGTGATTCCTCGAAAGCGGACGAAGAACTTTCATATCCACACGATTCCTACCGTCCTGTTACTCCTGGTATGACGATGAGATTGAGGGTATAGACGTACAGCATTCGTTCTGACTGGGCTTTCGGATTTCTTCTTCTTGGGAGGCATTTCCGAAGGGGGATGACGGCCTGAAGTTTGTGAATGGTGATAGGGGAAGTTGAATCGGACGAGAACTAATTGGAGGGCGAAGGAAGCAAGGATGAGGAAGAAGAAAGCCCAGCTTCGTGTTATATACCTCGACAGCCACTGGTTTAGAGTCTGCTCAATGCGTTCTAAGCTCGAGTGGCGGCCAATTAGCTTCGTTAGGCGCAAGTGATGAAAAGAAACTCGTGTCATAACGAAATACAAGGGGAAAGCTTGTTCAAAGGACTATTTCTTTCTGAAATGAGTGGCGACTCCTTGACGATATAAAATCAGCTTTGTATTCACCAAAGAATTCAACGACAGAAGCGTGATTCTGTTGTGCGCCCATTGTGGACACAGGGTAACTTAGCTATCCTCATCCATCAACCGCGTTTTGTGAATCTCCAAAGTAAACGCTGGGCATCGTATAAGCGCCTGATATTCGTTGACCCCGTAATTTCGAGATTGCGGGGATACACCAACCTGAGAAGGCCACTCAGATCCTTCTCCGTCCCCGATATCCGATTTTGACGCAACCTCCTTTGAATGGAGTGTAGTCTCAGTCATCTTGGGGTAAATGAACGCCTCTAGTCCAAATGGTAATGCACGCGAGCTGACGTGGGGGGTTGAAGATAACGAGCGACACCGAAGGAAGTGCCCGCTTTAAGGCGAAACTGACTTGGACGATTGTTCATTGTCATCGAATTGAACCAAATGACACCGGAGAACTCCAAGTGTTGGCTTCGAACAGTTGAAAGTCTTTATAGTTTTGTCAAGATTTTGTCAAGATACGATAGATGACAGCGGTTGCTGCTTACAGGACGAGGGAATTTCTGGGAAAGAAATTGATACAAATCGGGGGAGTTGGCTGTTGCCAAGCAAGGGTCAAACAGAGTTCAAACCGGGGAAATTTGGTGGGTCATGCCGTGAGAGGATTGTTCCGCAAGCACGGACCTCGAGCCTTCTGTTGACTCTAACAAACCACTAGATCGTCGGCGAAAATGAAGGCTCCACGCCTGGACGGCATTATTGACAGTCCTAGTCAACGCCAAACCGAACTCGAGAACAAGTAAGTGCTTGATTGTTCATGAATGCTCTACCCCCAACAGACGAGAAAGATTTAGAATAAATGGATTCGACGAAATCACAGTTCACCTATTCTCAACCATCAAACTCCGTCTTCTCTTCCTGCCTTGACCAACAACCCTCTCCTCTCTCTCAATCTCACTTTCCTCAACCAACTCTCCATCCAACCCACGTCCATCAACCGCATTCTGAGTATCCCCCAAATAGGCTCCATGCATCGTAAGCGATAATACAAAGGCAAAAAGACTTAAACAAGTAGCGACGGTCGCCATTGTTCGTAGAACCTCGTCGTAAGCTGTCAATTCCCGTGTTAGTGTTCACGAAACGAAGGGTAAAGAGGAATCCGACAAACCCTTAAGTGCACCAGGAGCCGCTTGTCTTAGTGGATTAAGGGGGTAACGAAAAGTCTGTATCTGAAGGAATTGTTCTAATTCCTCTCCACTAAAACCAGGCAGATATTTCACGAGTTTTCCAGGTAAAATGTTCAGCCAGATTGCGTTGGCTATATATGTTCGTAAATGGGCATCCAAGTAGAATTTGACGTTGGTAGACGACAAAAAGGGAACAAGATGGATGGCGTTGAGAGTCGGCAGACCAGTTCGAGCGGGAAGAGGGAACGTACCGATACCAGCACCCATTACGCTGCCAGCCTGACTTGCGAGAAGGACGATAGCCGTGACCATGGCCACGTTGATATGGGGAACAGAAGCTTGGGCCCCGACGAGTGCGGCAATCGAGGCAAAGCCACTCCCGATGCCTGTAAGCGTACAAAGTAAGGAACTCCTTCCAATGTATAACGAATAAAGAACCTGCGAAAAGGAGAAGTTGAAGTCAAAAACTTTACCTTGTAGGATTTGTGACGCAACTACTTCCTGATCGGATCCATCCCCAGCGCCGTGAGAGTGGATCATCATTCCGACACCACTAGCAAGTCAGAATGGAGTCAGAATAGGACCAATGAGGGAATAAGGACGAGTTAGACGTACATGGTCCGAAGAGCAAGACCCAGAATTAGGAACGGCTGACCAGGAGGGACCCAATAAGTGACTGGATCGAATACGGAACTATGTAAATGCAGCATACCTTATATCGCCTGAAAACTCTCATCCCAATTCCAGCTAGCAGTCCAAACACGGGTATTGCCACATTATGAATCTCCCCGAAGTTATTGAACTGATGATAAGTCCTGTTTACGAAGTGAACCAATCAACCAATCAACATAACCCGACAAGTGAAGATAGTTTGATAGAATCATACCATGGTTTTTGGAAAGGAAGAACTGCTTCGATATAATAAAACGAAACCGAGAACGAGAACTATGTATCAAAAGAAAACGACCAGATCGAATGAGCACCCGACATGCACGCATCAAGTTCAATACTCACAAAATCCAGGAAGAGGACGAGTGTTGCAACAATAACCACCCAATTCACAGAAACCGATTTTGGTACAACAGGGTACTTGGCTGCCGCCCATTCCCAAATCCCAAAGACGGGCAGGAGAAGAAGTCCACAGATCAGGGAGGCAGTCGATGATTGATCCGTCCAAAAATTGTCAGTGAGGAGGATGTTGTTGTCAGCCGTAACCGGGAGATTGAAAGGGAAAAGGATAAGGGTGATAGATACGAAGAGTAAGAGTAACCCGATGATGTCGAATTGCTGTAATGTCTCGAAGAAGCTAGCGAGAAACGATTTGGGAGAAGGGGTGGATGAGTGAGGGGAGGAGATAAGGTGTCCAATCGTCTTGGCCCTTCTCTCTCCGACAAAGAGAATAAAAAGTAATGGGGTGACCACGGCGGGCACAACTATAGTGAACATTCCATCTATAAAATAACCATAAGCCCATATCAACGAAACGCGTGATGAGGAACTTACAACCCCATCTCCAACCAGACTTCACGAGAATCGACCTCGCAATGATGTCAAAAACAAAGTAATTAGGGAAGACTATTGATGAAACGGCGGCGGATGCGAGACCCCGCCATTTGAGTGTCGTCATATCGGCGATTAGAACACGGGAAAGTAGTCGTAAACCTGTGAATCCGCTGATCGAAAAAGTCAGTATCACGATGAGAGGGTCAGCAGCAAAAGGACAACGTACAAGAGATTGATTATACGTCCTGCAGCTAGAGTAGAGAAGTTTTGTGCGGCTGCCGCGAGGATATGACCTAGCCAGTAGATTGTGAAAAAGGGCTGGCAAAAGTAATGGAAAAGTCCCACCAAGAACGTAGCAGAACACTGATACGAACCCAAGATCGTCAGTCACTAGTCAGACACCGGGGCAAGAGCGGAGATAAATTGACCCACGAGCAGACGCAAAAGCCCAACCCCTTGACTCTACATCTGCAATCTTCGCAAATAAGGGCTGCGCGGCTGGAACTATGTTGGAATACGAAGGACCGGTTTGTTAGGATAGATCTCAGTGGAAAAAGAGCAACGACTCAACTGAGAAGAGGCAGAACATTTACAACGTTAAGAACTGTTCGACTTCGGACTGAGACATGCGTGGTGAATAAACCATAGGGTATCCAAACGGCCGACGTTGTGTTGTCCAACGAATACAAGTAAACCGATATAAGTAACCTACACCGTGAAAAAAAAGTGCACGCGAGCAATGGAATATCAATGAGTCGGGCACTTCGAGAAACTAAGGAGGACTTACGCGGCGAACAAGAGACATGTCGAAGACACCCCAAACCCTTGATACGCCCCCTCCAATTTCTTTACCCCGTTATACGCTGAATCCGACTTGGATGACCTTCCCGCGCATGTCCTCCCTCCGAATTCCTTGCCAATTGCCTTTCCGTCCTCCATATCGGAATTCGACGCGTTCTCTTTTGAATGGAACGCAGACATATCAATGCAAAGGGAAAGGGAACGTTTGAACGATCGAAGGTAGTTGATGACGGGAACCAACCCCCCCAAGTGCTGGTGGCACGCGATTGAGGTGGGGCCTACGTTGAAGATAACGAACAGCGCCAAACGAAGTTTTAAGGCAACCTGACGGCTCCGTCAAATCGAATCAACAAGTTGAACCCAACATAACGTCAAGTTACGACGGCGAGCTCTACGCGACTGATTCGAAGCATCGCGAGCCTTTGTAGTTTCGTCAACATACAATAAATGACAGCGATGGGTGCTGCGGAAAAGTCGAGGGGGAGGCTTCGCTGTCGCCAAGAAAGGGTCGAGTGGGTGAGGGAAAACGTTAGTGCCCAAACAGGCAATTTGATGAGTCACTCCATGATACGATTCCTCCCGCAACGCACGGACCTCCATCGGTCACCACACTGCATGACTGTCAACGCAAACGAGTTTCAAATCCCAAAGAACTCCTCGACCGACTCTCATCGCCGCTCGCTGATTCAAATGACTCCTGAGGCCTGAGGCCCGAGTTATGGCCAAGGAATATCGAACAATACGTTCAAGGCACTCAACACCTCAGTCGACTTCTTTCCGAGTCTTGCCAACACCGGGGACTTCGAAGATGACTCCCATTCGAATACAATGCGCCACAGTATGTTGCTACTATTCGACGTCCTGGCCTCGGATACTCTTCCTGACAAGGCTACCTTATGATAGCAGGTCGCAACTCGATAGATATATTGGCTTATAATTAAAGTACTGTACTGCAGTCGGAAACACTATCCAATATTCGGAGAAAACACCGTTGGTTTCTCGAAAGATCAAAGCGTTGGGTGGCACGAGACGAACCACAATACGGACATCCTGCCCGTTATTCCGAAGCCAAGCTGGCCATGCTGGATGAGGTTGAAGTTGAATGCCACCCCATCGTGCTTTGGTCTCCTGTTATAAAATTGCAAGCCACATCTCGAATATCTTCCTCCCTTCCACCATCTTCAACATCAACTCCCCGACCACGTCTTTACTTCTTCTCGAAGACTCTACGACCAACGCCGATATCAAACACTGCGAACTTTCGGCTAGTCACGATGAACTTCACCGCCAAGATCGCCGAAACCACATCCTTTGGCACTGGCAATGACACTGAGACTGCTTTCAACCCACGCCCCGAGTCTACTGGTTCTGGAGTCGCATTCACCACTTGTGAAAACACCAAGGATAAAATTGATAAAACCAGGGATGACTCCCCTGCATCTCACGCAATCCTATCGTCTTCGTACGTGCCACCACCCCACACATATCAATCCCTCACGAAAACTAACATTCACACCCTCCACAGATGTCAACCCAACCGCGTTCTCACTCTAGGAGATCTCCTGGCTCGTGCCAATCCTTTACCAAAAACATCCCAAAACTCGAAATCACCGTCAACCTCAGGATAGCGTAACTTCAATCCAACTGTTGCCACCAACCCCTCAGGCTCCAATAGCGAACCTGATATGATTACCTTCAATATCGATATACCTGGCACTCTCCTCCGACCTGATGACAACTCGGAGGATACATCGGCCATGATATCCTCTCTCTCTAACGAATTTTCCGCTGAACCCTCAGATTGGAACCCCCCAACTTCATTCAACCTCACCCCGGACACACACCTTACATTCGATTCGGATGATTTCGACGTGACAATGGGAGTTATCCCATACCCTAGGCCCGGAGGATTTTCGAATGGATATCCGACTATAGACCTGACGTCAACGACGCTAAACGCTAGCGACGATCATGAAGACAAGTTTGACTACGAAAGTTCTTGGGAGAAATTAAGCGGAAGGAGTGAATAGTTGGATTTCGAGTGCATAAGCAAAGCATCGATCGCATCAGACGTAGTATACAGGAAGGTCTGTACATCTGTAGAACGAACACCAAACGGGTTTGGTTAGAGGTTACTGTACTCCATAGTTTTAGGATACAACCTGATTTCAGAGAGCTGGCTAGAAGATTAGGTTGCTTCCGCTAGTTGACTAGGACGAGGGAGAGAGAGTCCCTGGGAGGGAGAGACAATGAGGATAGCACCGGGGCGAGACCTAGGTGGGTTCATCTTGAGATTATTGATTGTGATATTATCAGCGCGACCGGTCACCCCCAGTGGGAAGTCGGGGCATACTTCTGCATTGCTGGTGATTGTCTCGCATTTTCTAAGGGGCATTGCATCAGAATGCACAGAAATATAAAAGTGAAAAAGAAACTCGCCGTAGAGACATTCTCAAGGATTTCTATGCATTCCTGTGCATATTCAAGGTAGGAAATGCACGTAAATGCATGAGGGTTTCAGGGTGTCCAGCTCATCGAGGGAAATCACACAAAATGCATCAAAATGTGACGAAATGTGGTTGCTTCGATTTCGGGGCATTACAGTACATTTTTGTGATCAATGCTACAGGAATTTGTTTTCGGTCTAAGTCCATGTCGACTACGATAAGAGTCCGGTAATGTGAGTAGGAAAAGAAGGGGGACAGTACACGATGATGATGATGATGAGAAAGTGCTGCGAAGTGCGAAGGGAAGGGGATGTACAGGATGAGAATGCTCGGTCAAGAAAAAAGAGTCCAACTGCAAACTACGCGATGGGGGTAGGCAGCTAGAACGATGTGATCAATACCAGATACCGATGAAGGTGATGAAGAACATACCTGAGGTGCCTTGCGAGCTTTTTCGGCCCAAAGACGACGCTGTTCCTCCGTCAATTCAGCCCACTTTTTTTCCGCCACCTCGTTGGAATCGTCGTTGGTTTGATAAAAGTACCCGAGAGTGAATAACATTCTGTGGTAGAAAACATTTAATTTATGGTCAAAGCCGGGGATAACAACATACTTTGCGCTCTCAAGGAGCTTTGCGTCAACAGGCAGGCCTATTACTCCGCTATTTGGGTTGGTGTCAAGAGGAGGGCCTTGACCAGCATTGGGGCTGGTAACTACGTCCTTCAACTTTCCCCCGCGCTTTTTTGATGCCTTTTTCACGGTATCCGCAGGTTGGGTGATGGACTCGGGAGGGACGGCCGATTCAGCAGCCTTTGAGCGCGTCGAACGGGTTGAAGTGGGAGGTGGTTTCCTGACAACAGGAGCACGTCGCGGTGCTGGGGTCTTTGAGTTTGAGGATGATGTTACTGTGCTGGCAGTTGGATCACCGGCGAGCTTCACCTTTCTCGTGACCTTCTTGGTGGATTTGGGGCATGTTGGGGCAGTGGGCAGGACACTTTCGAGGAGAGGTGCAGTTGAGGTAGAAGCCTTGGTGGGAAGAGCGTCCAGGATTCCATTATCAACCCCGTGTTCGTTGTCGTCAATTGTCCCATCACTGTCAACGTCAATTTCGACAGCTTGGGCAACCCTCCTTGCAACGAGATGAAGATAAGAAGATAAGGTTGTTGATAAATCCAGAGAACAAACTCACAGCGGATTCGTGAGAAGAAGCTTCTTTTTCACCTCCACCTCGCGTCCCTTCCCTTTCTCGACTGCAGATGGCACCTTATCTTGAATCATTGCGACATCCTCGGCTATGGTGTGGGCTATCTCGACATCAGTATCTATGTTCATCATAAAAAGGGAGGGGTCGTCGAGGTCAGACCCATCTGATGCGATTTTGTTGACTTTACGCTTCTTTGTTGGCCGTCTGACCTCTTCGTTGATAGCGGGAGCGGGGACAGTGGGAGCAGGGAAAGTGGGAGCGGGAATGGTAGGAGTAGGGATAGTGGGAGCTTCGGCAGCAAGTTCAAGACCTGTGTCCGCCGGAAATAGACCTGTAACCCAACCGTTGTAATGTCTTGACATGTACTCGTTGAGCTTATAGTCGTCGTCACAGTATGCGAGCTCCGGATGGACTGGATACAGCTTGGCCGCCAACCAGGTGCGAATATAACTTGAAGCTTTCCCCCAGGTTGCCGGGACGACGTCTCTTCCGCACAATTTGAGTGTTTCAATGTGACTTCTTGCGTCCTTCGATATCCGGTCTACCTTCTCTTGCAAAAGGGGGCCGCCGTCTTCGTTGGTGAGGTAGGGATGGTGCTTGTCGTAAGTATCCTTCCGTGGACGGCCAGGTCTGGCTGGAGCGGACGCGTTTCCGTCAGTAGCTCCTCTTTTGGTATCCAGGCACACCTGCTAGTCCTCCCGTACCCAATGTACCTTTAAGGACCAATGGTGAAATAACCCAACCTTCATACAAGGACCAAGATGGGCCCAAAGCCATATTAATCCCCAGTGTAGTAAGTTGGGCCCAAGAATCTGGTGCACATGTTTGATACTTGGGCCCAAGGCTCCTGTAACTGACAAGCATGCTTTGATTCATGGTTGGGCCCAAAGCCTTGAGTCAGAGACTCAGGGGTACTGACTGGTGGAAGCATACATGGTCAGATAAAATTCCCGGAATTT
>ML208501.1:16614-52958 GCA_004369065.1 Pluteus cervinus
ACCGGGTTTTATTCATTTTATTTACCAGTCCCACATTGGTTGTGGAAGAAACCGCAGAGCAGGGTAGTTCTAATAGTACGCCGAAATGTGATTTGACCTTCGAAAACGTAGTTGTAATAGTGTGACATGTTTCAATCAATTTGCGGAGGACGACTATGGTGCATTGGGTATTGAATGAAGTATCGGTGCCCATATTGCTATAATTTGCTATTATCACTGTGGCTATACATAAATGTGGCTATAAGGTTAGATCAGCCCGGGCCCTCAAAGCCAGGTAGACGACGCGTCAATTAATTATTCTGAAATCATGGACATACATACATACCGTATCGATGAACAAAGGTTTTCTTTGTTCAAAGCTAGCGCTGTTAATGTTGAGGTCAATCAGCCGATAGCCGGTAGCAGCTAGGTGCTACTAGGTGGTAGCCACTCGGTGCTTTGTTCTATGTACTGTGCTAGTACTTACTATAAAACCCCGGTCCCCCAATTGGTTCCTTACTTCCTTCTTCTGACCATTACCACACCCGTCGAGTTCCCCATCTCATCTCACCTCGTCTCATCCCATCCCATCCCATCTCATCGACTTCTCATCTCGTACCACCACACTCCGAGTGGCACAGTGGCGCCCACCAACTTCCTTCCCCAAACCACTTCCAAATTTCGACGTCCTCGCAAAATGAGCGCCAACACCACCGCCACCACCAACCCCAACCCCAACACCACCGACACCACCACCACCACCAACCCCAACACCGACACCAATCCTCATACTCAAATCTACGACACCCAGGATAACAAAAAGAACACCTCCGTCGACGTGAACGTTTCCACCTACACAAACAGGTCATCCACTCCTCCTTCTCCTGGTCTCATGGTCGTCGACCTGGATTATGACTCGGATGAGGACATGACTGAATCCGCAGTGGCAGTGGCTGAATCAAAGGCGTAAGTCACAAGTACCTCGTGTTCCGAGTCTCCGTCCGATAGAGCTGATATGTACCCGAACGTTATAGTACAACTCCTACCGATGAATCTTCCGGGGACCAAAGCACTCAACCAGAACCTCCTAAGAAGAAGGATGTGATTCGTGAAGGATTAGAGGAGTATTCTGGGGCTATGATGGGGCCGTCGATGATGGTCTTGGTCCCTAGGGCGTTATTAGAACGGTGGGATGTGGCTGGGAAGAGGCTGGGGAAGGAATGTATGCCGTATGAATGGGGATCCGTCAGTCGGAGTCGGAGAGCAGGAGGGCAGGTGTAAACGTTGACGGTCTCGTTTGGAACTGCTTGTTACAGTACAGACAGGCGAGGACTCGAAGACTCGAAGGAGCGTCTTGGTTTTTTGGATAGATTTAGTGCGTAGATGTACATGGCCAATGTGATTGATAATTGGAGCGAAGTGATAGTGTTGGCATCGTGTATGCGCGTCAAGAGAAGAAGAGGGACGCTGCGAAAGGTTAGTTTCACATGCTTCACATCGCACTGACGGGCTTTCAACGATATTTTCCCGCTGATAATCGATAATCTCAACGTGGACCCGTCTCACTGCCCTCATCGTCTGTCCCTCCCAAAGCCTCTCTCCCTCATCCTCTCAAACAACCCTCAAACAAGAACCACTCAGTCACCCAACGGAAGCACAATCCAACCCGCCCAAAACCACTCTCCTACCGCCGCGATCTGCACCCGCCCTCGGGCCCAATCGCCGAAACCTCCGGAGCAGTGAGGTCACCCTGTCCTTCCAAAAAAGGAAAAACGTGGGAGTCGAACCACTTCCTCACATCTCTGCATCGTGTGCTCCGCCCTCCTTCTCCCCCGTCTCCACCCACCCAAAAATCCAAATGCCTCGGGTTCCATCTACCTCACCAGCAACAGGCAACCCCACACCACCTCACTTCATCCATACAACTTCATTTAGTTTCGTCGACACATCCGGTCGTCAACTCTTTCTTCGTGGTGTCAACCTTTCTGGTGCATCAAAAGCACCTGTCGGTCGTCCTTCCCATCTATCCAAAGATTTTTGGGAAACGGCTGAATCGGGTGGTGAATCCTTTGTTGGAAGACCGTTAAATGTGGATGATGGTAGTGCGGATGTTCATCTGGCTAGGTTAAGAGGATGGGGGTTTAATTTGTTGAGGTTTCCTGTTACTTGGGAAGCGTTAGAACACGAGGGACCGTAAGTCGCCCACGTTTTTTTTTGTTGAACCCTTTTTTTTTGCCACGCGTTGATTGTTTTTTTTAATAGTGGGATATACGACGACGAGTTTATAGATTATATCGTTCGCGTTCTTCAGAAATGTAAAAAATACGGATTCAAAGTATTCATGGACCCACACCAAGACGTCGTACGTCCCTCTCTGTCCTCCGTCCCTCTCTGTCCTCCGTCCCTCTCTGTCCTCCGTCCCTCTCTGTCCTCCGTCCCCTTCCTCACTCACCCCACCCCACAGTGGTCTCGTTTCTCCGGTGGATCCGGTGCACCATTCTGGACACTCCCCGCCTGCGGAATAAACCACCTCTCCCTAACATCCACCCAATCCGCCTTGCTCCACAACGAATACCCCACCCCTTCCTCCCCATCCCCCTCCTCCTTCCCCGGTATGATCTGGAGCACCAACTACGGTCGACTCCTCTCCCAAACCCTCTTCACCCTCTTCTTCGCCGGTCGAGACTTCGCTCCCAAATGTATCATAAACAACACCAACATCCAAGATTTCCTACAATCCCATTTCCTCTCTGCCTTCGGCCGTCTCGCCGAACGAATTAGAGATGTGGGTGGATTACAAGATGAATGTGTTATTGGATGGGATAGTATGAATGAACCCTTCGAAGGGTTAGTTGGTTGGAAAGATCTGAATAAGATACCGAATGGTCAAGGATCTACACTCAAGAAAGGATCTGTACCCACTCCTGCTCAATCCTTGCGTCTTGGGATGGGTATACCTCAGACTTGTGAAGTTTGGGATTTCGGCGCGTTTGGTCCAACGAAGAAGGGGACAGTCACGATTGATCCTAATGGGTCAACACTTTGGGCGAATAAGGAGTTCCTTGGGGAGGATGATAATGGGTTTAATGAACGATGGGGATGGACTAGGGATCCTACATGGGAGGTTGGGAGGTGCATTTGGGCGAATCATGGTGTTTGGGATATCGAAACTGGGTACATTTTGAGACCTGATTATTTTCGATATGCCCCTGCCCCTGCCCCCTCCTCCTCCCCCACGTCTTCCTCACCGGCGCCACCGCCATCCTCCTCACCACCACCCGGAACCGAAATCGAATTCATCCACGACTACTGGACACCTCACTTCCTCTCCTACCTCTCCCTAATCCGTTCCTTCCACCCTGAATCCATCTTATTCCTTCAACCCCCTGTATTCGCTCCTCCACCATCCAATATCCCGCTTACGGCATTGGCAGGGAGATGTGTTTATTCACCACATTATTATGATGGTTTGACGTTGATAACGAAACATTGGAATTGGTTTAATGCGGATGCGTTAGGTGTGTTGAGGGGGAAGTATGGGAGTCCGATGTTGGCGGTTAAGATTGGTGAGAAGAGTATAAGGAGGAGTGTAAGAGAACAATTGGGGTTGTTGAAGGAGGATGTGGTTATCCTACGGGATGCGCCGCATGCCGAGTCCTCCTCCTCTTCCTCGCACCCCGCTACATCGCGTATCCCCACCCCCGCGCACAAGAATGAATACCCAACGGTGATAGGTGAAATCGGAATACCATACGATATGGATTCGAAACGATCTTATGGGTATACGAATAATGGGAAGTTTAGGGGAGATTATGAGAAGCAGGAGAGAGCTATGGATTGTAGTTTGAATGCGGCGGATGGAGGTGTTGGTGTTGGGTATACGATTTGGACTTATGTTGCTGGGGATGTTGATGAGGGGTGGAGACGGGCGGAAGCGAGTTTAGGTGGGGAAGGGGGGGGAAGCGATGGGGGTGTGGGTGCGAACGCGAGAGAAGGGGAGGGTGTTGGCGGTGGGTTTGGTGGGGACGACGACGACGAGGAATATGAAGGTGGTGATGGTTGGGAATGGGGGGATGGTTGGAATGGAGAAGATTTGAGTTTATGGAATGTAGATGATCAGGGGGGGGGGGGGAGGGGGGTGTGGGGGGGGACGACGACGAGGAATATGAAGGTGGTGATGGTTGGGAATGGGGGGATGGTTGGAATGGAGAAGATTTGAGTTTATGGAATGTAGATGATCAGAGATGGGCTGAGTGGCGGTTCGGGGTTGACGAAGTCGACTCTGCCTCTTCTTCTGGTGGTCCCACCACCGGTACCGCAGTTACTACCACCAGCCGGACCGGTCGGAATGTGTTCGCCGTTGTCGACCAAGACGACTTGGACGAGGACGATGAAGATGTGGGTGATGACGAGGACGATGATTTGGATGTGGACGACGATGAAGAGGAGAAGGGTATGTCGGTTCCACTTACCCCCACATCGGCTTCGAAGATGAAGATGGGGACGGGGACGGGGACGAAGACGAAGACGACAGGAGCTATGGTTGAAGTTAGAGAAGTCGTACCTTCGACATCGGGTTCTACAACGACGCTTTCGTCTTCGGCGTCTGCATCTCGGGGTGGGGGGGTATATGCCTCCCCGATTGCACTCCCAATCACATCTACGACGATGTCGGGGACCACTACACGCATGACATCCACTCCACGCACGACAGCCAGTCCACGCACTACATCCACTCCACGCACGACATCCAGTCCACGCACGACAAGCAACGCTAACGCTAAAGAACCATTAACACCCATCGAAAGAGCTGGATACCGACCTTCATTCAGTCCATATGAATTTTTAACGTTTGGAGCGAGAGCGTATAGAGCGTTTGTGAGGCCTAGACCACTTAAAGTCGTTGGGAGGGTGATTGATTTTCAGTTTGAGATTGAGGGGGAGTCGAGTGGTGGGGGGAACGGGGGACAGGCGACGATGAGGGGTACGACTAGGGCGAATGGGAAGATGAATGCTACGAGGGCGAATGGGAAGAAGGTTAAGGGGCCGGTGTTTTGGTGTGTCGTTAAGGTTGGGAGGGGGGACGTGTCGTCGTTGGGAGGTGCGGAAGGCGAGCATTCGGGGCAGGGGCAGGGGACGGAGATCTTCTTACCGCTAGTTCATTTTGGGAGTGAGAAGTACCTTGGACGACAGAGAGGGGGGTTGAAGAGTGTTTCTTCGAAGGGGAGTGTGTCCACTGTCGTTGGGGGAGTGGGTGGGTCGTCTTCGTCGAAGAGTATTATTATGCAGGAGGAAGACGAATTGGACCATGATGTAGAGACAAGAGAAGGGAGGGGGACGAAGACGACGAGGATATGGCCTGTCCCTGAAGATGTAGATGATTTGTTGGATGTGGAGGTTCGAGTTAGTGAAGGGAGGTGGGTGGTGAAAGGACAGGTGTTGGAGTGGTTTTATGATGCACCTACGTCTACGCCAGGTTCCACGTCGAGGTCTGGGTTTGATGACGACGGGGAGGGGGAGGGGGAGAAGGAAGTTAGGATTGAAGTTTGGAGGAGGGAGGGTACGATTGTTAGGAATCGTGTTCTTGGTGGAGGGGTGCGTTCGAATGCGAGGGGTGCAAGAGGACAAAGCGACCAAGGACGAAGACAATACCATGGACAAGAAGATGAAGAAGGTGTGGTTGAGGGATGTTGGAAGTTGATTTGGGAAAGGTTGTGTGGGTGGGTTGGATGTTAATTTTTGGTGTTTGTTCTATAATGATTCTTCCCCCCCTTTTTTTTGTTTTGTTTTGTTCGTTTCGTGGACTTTTGGTTTTTTTGGTTATGTTTTTCTTCGGTTTACGATCGCTCGCTCGTTCCTTCGCGTCGTCTTTTTTTTTGGATCAATCGCCCTTGCGGTCCTACTCGACACGCCGAACTCATTCACTCCTTGGATCGGACTCGACGTTTCCCTCGTTCCCTCTGGTCACCGGTCGTAACGTTCACCGGTCGTCGCTCGTCGCTTGTGTTGTAGGTTGTTGGCGTGGGTTTGGAGGTTAGTGTTAGGTTGGAAGAGGAGGGTTTGGATGGGGAGAGGAAGGAGGAGGGGTGGTGGTGGTGGTGGGTGGGGTGGATTAGGTGGGAGTGTAACAGGGGGTGCGACACGAGGGTATGAGTATGAGTATGTTCCGTTGGATGTTGTTGAGAGGGATGTTGAGTGAGGGTTTACGCGTACGGGAAGGGTTCATGATTTTTTAAGGCGGGGGAGGGACGGGTTATGATTTTTTTACGCATCGAGTTAGGCATACGGATTGGTTTACGCATTGACGCGATTTGGTCATGGGTTACTTGGACTTGGACTTGGACTTACACAAACGACTACTGACTACCAACTATAGACTACAGATTACAGGCTGCAGTAGTACTCGTATTGTTCATCTTGTATTATACCGTTTTTACGTTCTGATTCAGAGGTCGTAACAGTTATGATGTCGTAAGATGGCTATGGACGCTACTACACCTTCAGCTTAAGTACGGGTCTCCCATTGTGTACTTGTTTGAATTCGGTTTGATAACCTCCGAGGTGATCATCATCCGATTCGAAATCTTCTGAATCCTCATCCTCATCCTCGTCTTCATCCTCGTCATCGTCATCGTATACCTCAAGCTCATGTTCTGCTTCAGATTCAAAGTGAACTATGAACTGCAACTGGTCCATATCAATCGCAACATGACCAGCGATGTCGTGGACGTAGACATGCCACTGAGTTGTAGACGTCGACGGAGGTTGAAGCTGAAGTGTTCCAACTTCCGACGGGACTTCAACTTCAGGTTGGATAATACCAGATGTGGATGCTGGTGGGGTAGTGGCGTTATTAATACTGTCGTTGTCGTTGCTGGCGAGGATAGCAGTTGGAACAGGAAAATTGGTTTCGCCAAAGGTTGGTATGTCGTCAGACTCGGAGGAAGGAACGGCCTGGTGGGTTGATCCTGGAACCGAAAGATCTTCGGACTTGGAGATCAGGCAGTCCAGTATGGCTTCGACGGCCACATCGAGACCAGGAGGAGGAGGGGAAGAGTGAGAGGAAGAATTGCCACCGTCGATGTACATGTGGTTTGTCTTTTGGTTGGAGTCGTAGACGTTGGTCATGTTTGACTTGGAGTTCATATTGTGTGATGGTTTGGAATTGAAGGATTCGTGAATGTGGGATGGGGATGGCGGGTGTTGGTGGTGAAAGGAAAGGAAAGGAGAGACGGGAAGGGAAGGGTTAGGCCGGTGGTTTTTTTATACAAGAACGGGGTGTGTGTGGTTGCGTTTGACAAATTCGATGGGTTTGCGTGGCTAGTATGACGCCAATACATAACGCTTTGTGGTTCGTCTATGGGCATATGTCCTTCAAACCTCGAGGCCTAGATTGTACACAATGCTTTGATCTCCTTTACGCAGACGTGCCGTTCAATTGGATAGCGATCAACTGGGCGAGGAGGACTGGGGTGGGGTCACTTGGTCCGTCAAGCCATTGATAGGACTCGACTACAAAAGCTGTAACAGCAGCAGAGAATAAACCAGCCTTTTCAACGAATGAGTGTTTCCTTGCACCACAATGTGATGTGAAATTGGACGTACGAAGATCAAGAGCTTATCAATTTCGTCTTTCAATACCTTGCACATATCTTCATCGTACTCCTTAACACGCTTGTAGCATTGTTCCCAGCAAGATTGACCTGAAGAGTTAGCTATGGGATTCTTGAGTGGGGCCCCGCTCTTCCAAGGTTTAATCGAAGGCTGTAGAATATTGGACGTTTAGGGTCAGTTCGATATGGCCAAGCAATCGACAAACCATGTCTCCAGCTTGCTTGAGCTCGATAATTCTGATAGAGGGTTTGGATTAGAATGCGATCTTTGTCGCCGGTCGTTGAGGTTGAAGGTCTCGAAGGAAGCTGTGGAAGTGTTACGCTGGAGGTTACGTCTGTGACGGAACTAGGGCTGCGGAAAAAATTATATATTTTACGAAGAATATTTTTTACCAGGTAAATTACAAGTAAATTACACCGGTAAAATAATGGGCCAGACCTACGAGTTTGGGGGTCAGTAAAGAATTGGTCACATGTCATTTTTTGGAGGGACCTGTTCAAGACGCGTCGTGGACAGAAAAAAAAGCATAACAAGCCATGTTGGACGACTCTGCTATACCTTCTTTTATTTCTGGTGTCTACTTGCCAAAACCAACTCTCACCATCTCCCAGCTCACCTCTTTCCCCCTCCCTGCCTTGGAACAAGGATCGACAGCTGTTTTACCCCACCCCTTTGCATCACGTCCCAGTGACATCGACAATGCCCAAAAGGCCCAGGTTCTATTACGTATCCCCGTCCCACCACTCGAAATGGTCAAGGAACTCCAAAAGCGCGTCACCTGCACAGGGATAAATGAAGCAAACTCAATCATTTGTACAATTCCCAATGAGTTCACGGTCTACCTACCCTTGTGGGTTCTCGAGTATTGGGTGGAAGTCCATGACGTATACGCACAACAACAAGGATGGAAAGCTGCACGAAAATGGTTAGCCAGGTGGAAGAACAAAGACCTTGAAGCACGCGCAACAAAAGTAATTGATGCCTTACCATGGAAAGGTTCTGTTGGGGATGCTGGAACCAGCCATCTCCTCGACTATTTTTCGAAGGAATGGCTCAGCGATGTTCACATGGATCAGATGCTCACAGTTTTCAAGAGCCGTTTGTGTCACCGAACAGATGTTCACGTCCTCATGACAGTTCCTGTTCAATTGTTGATAGGAGCCTACCGTTTTACGAAGGGCCAGTATTGGGGAGAATCAGCATATTCCCAGCTGCGGAGCACAGGTGAATTGATTACCTCAAAGCCTGAGGCAAAGGTCGCACTGGTTCTTGGCGTCCATGCTGACAAGGGACGAACTGCACGGTTGGCCGATGGTGAGCACCCATGCAACCACTGGGTTTGTGCCGTCATCGACCCTTGGGATGGAGTCATTCACTACGGGGATTCTATGGGGTTGATGCCACCACCAGAATTTCGCGACGTGGTGGACTGGTGGCTCCGCGAAGAACACAAGTTCTACCTACCGTCTCAACTTCAATTCCGAATAGTGTGGGCACCACAACAGCTCGATGGCCATTCTTGCAGTGTCCTTGCAATGAAGACACTCACGGACTTCTTTCGTGAAGACCCCATGGTGCTCCCACCCACCCCGAGTGCTGCCGAATGTGCAAAGTTACGAGTGGATGCTTTTCTTGATTTATGTGCTCTGCAGATGGAGGATAGCAACGTAAGTGTACAACTTATCATAGAAGAAAAGATAATGGACTTACAAATGTGAAAGTCAACAGCTGGGCACGCTGCCCCGCCAAAATCCGACCCCAGTACACAACGATCACCACCTGAGCCCCCACATAAACCGATTGCTCCCAAAATGAATACCCCCAACTTCGACAACCCAGAATTGGACTCAGACTTGGATGACGAGTCAATTTTCATTGACCTAGAAAAGCCGGTCGTGAAGAAGACAGGAGCGCGGGGCCGTGGTCGTCCAACACTCGGTGTCCTTGATAAACTGCTCAAACTGTGCGTAATCAAGACAGAACCTGGAAAGCCAGTATACCGATGTGTTGGCAACGTGAACGGAACACAGTGTTCACATACCTTCGCAAACCGAAACCGAGCCCGAGCCCTTGGTCATGCTCGCATGTGCCCCAACCTCTCTCTCGACCTTCGGAAACTCGCAAAAGAAAGTCTTGCATCCAATGCACCTTCACGAAGGTTGGACGAGGAACAGCTGCCAAACGCCACCACGTCACAAAAGGCAAAATTAGCGGATAGAAAAAACGAACCAGCTGCCTCGGCTTCCATTCCAGCTCCGAACAAAACCACATCCAACGGCGTTCTCACGTTTTACGAGGAAAGTAAACTGAGGGGTCGTAAAAAGCATCACCAGCTTCTCGACGTCTTGATGGTGCGGCTTTGGTGTGCAGCGGGACTTTCATTTGCTTTAGCGCAGCGCTCCGAGTGGATTGACCTGTGGGCAGCAGCAGACCCAACATATACTCCTGCCGACCGAGAAAAACTGAAGGATCAGATTCATAGTGAAGCCGAGGCAGTCAACCAACGCCAAATTGAATACTTACGAACACAGGAGAACCTCACTGTCTCATATGACGGGGGCACCTCACGTGGGCACGAGGCATTTTGGACTCTCCATGTGTCAACAGCAGACAGAAGGGTGTACTTTCTGAGAGGGAGGGATGCAACGGCAGAAAGCCATACGGCAGAATGGATACGAGATTTCGTCCTTGAGGTGAGTGTTGCTCTGGCGTTGCTGTTGCCGCGGAAGCAAATTGTCAGCTCACGTGACTCGCTTAGTTCATCCACCTAATCGGGGCTCCTCGTTTCGCTGCTGCTATCTGCGACAGCACTGGTAATACACGAAAGTCACGCTCTCTTCTCGAGGATGAGGTTCCAACCCTTTTTGGCCTTGCGGATATTGCACACCACATGAATAATACAGTGAAGGACATTGGAAAACACCCATACTTCAAGTCAGGCATCGACATTGTTCGCAAAACTGTCACCAAATTCAATAAGTCTCATCTCGGGCAAGCCGAGCTGAAGCTAGCCCAGAAAAAACTTGGGATTCATCGAGGGCTTGAGTCAATCGGAAAAACACGATTTGCTTCAGTCGTTCGTGCTGCGTTGTCGGTCCAGCGAGCACTCCCTGTAATCAAAGAAGTGGTCCGCAAGGGGGATTTTGATTTGGAGGTAAGTTATCACATCTTATCTGCTGAATCCCCTTATACAAAATGTTGCTTTAGATTCTCAAGCGGTACTTTCACCCTCAGCAATATGTCTCATCGGAAACAATGCAATTCGAGATGCAGCTGAACCAGTTCATTGGCGTCGGAGCCCCTTTCCTCAAAGCATTAACAATCCTCGAATCGAATGAAGCAACGGCTGCCGATGTTTTCATATTCTGGCATGCCACACTTTCGTCAGTGCTAAACACCCTCATAGAGCTTCAACTCCCCGCAGAAGTCCAGGGGGACATTCTTCGGATTCTACAGTACCGGCATGACGAATTGCTTGGCCAAGGAAAACTCTCAAGCCCGATTTACCTTGCTGCCACATACCTAAACCCAAGTAAGTTCACCTTATGTCCAAATAAATGACGCTGACATGTTACGACCCAAGTGTATCTCAATTCGGATGTTCTTAAACCACAAGATGTACCAAAGGGCCTGAAGTTGCCACACCTCACGTCGGCAGACCTCGAAGGCGTTAAATTTCCCGTTACATTCATCGAGGTTTCACGATTTTTGGCGAAACTTGCAGAGGACGAGATCTTGCGGGGGCACAAATCTGAGTTCACAGAATGGGGAAACCGGTCAGGGGAGTTCAAGAAACAATTCATTAGTGAGATACAACACTACGCACGCCAACAATTCCCATACAACCAGCCGTACAACGAGCACCAGGGGATCTATAGTTGGTGGAACTCACTTGTAGGTTCAGACTTCGCAAGCATCCTTCCGGTATGTCCACTTCCCATCTCGAAACTGTTTAGCTTACATTTCACAGCATATCGCTATGAAGATACTTGCAATCCGGGTTAACTCCATGCCTGAAGAACGGACCGTGTCGACGTTCACATGGTTAACACCACCACTGAGATCACAGCTATCCATTGGAACGATGATGGCTACAACACAAGTCAGACAGTATTATCAGACCGAGAATAAAGTATGACGAACCTTTTATGCCACTATTCCGAATCAGCACTCATCAGCACTTATCACCAGGTCCATAAGAGTTCACGACCTTCTCTCAGGTTCCACGAGGTCAAAGAAAAAGTCAACAAGATCCAAGACATGCCAGAAGATGAAGAAGACGAGGCCGGTGATCTCGAACCTCTGGATGCCGAAATTTTGTTGAACAACATGCTCGAGGAAGCGGAATTGGATGTCAATTTGACCTCTCTGTACATTGTTGAGGTCCTCGCAGATGAGAAAGTCGATAGAGCAAAGGGGAAGAAAGCAAAGGGGAAGGACGCGAAGAGTAAGACGGATGCTGGCGTCGACGAGAGCCTCGAGGGAAACGACTTTTCGCTGGGCTGGTGATTCTCACGTGACAGGTAAAAAATTCGGTAAAAATTAGTAATTTACCGTAAAAAATACCCCCCAAACCGGCCTGGTAATTAATCTTTGTAACTTACTTGTAAATAATTTCGTACCAGGTTTTTTACGCAACCCTAGACGGAACAGCCTCACAGGTTCCACGCGAATAGCAGCAATTCGTTCTCCTTTTGAAAAATGGGCGATACTGTGCATATTAGTAGTGGAGATGTACTTTACTAAGTTAGTCCGGGCGTCGATTTGAAAACGACGAGGGGTTGGACTCGGTTTTCCTCCCGTTGTAACTTGACAGTAAGCGCTAGTAAGCGCTAATCACTATCGAGCCACGCGACGTGCCAATTATTCGGGGACAGTACCGCTCCTCTTTCATAAAGGCAGCAAGAGCTTTACATTTCAAGGTCAAACACTAAAAGTGCACATGCTGCAATTCGATATCACGATAACGGTACAGGTTAAAGAGCACAACACAAAACGCGAGGAGCTGAGGGAAAACAGAGGACACGACGTCAAACCCAACATCCTAATCAACCCACTCCACCGCTTCCAGTTTCAAATTAGTGACGTTGGTCTTATACGTCTTCCCAAACTTCGCATGAGCATCCATCCTCGTCTTCACAGTCCTATGCACCTTCACACCGTGAGTGTCTTGGTTCGGGATATACCTCCCTTCGCCTCGATTCGTCCTAAATTTCCAATCCCAAGTATTATCCAGCTTCTGATAATGGAACCACATCGGAATATACTCGAGGGTCCACCAAGACCGAGTCAGACTTAGTTGATCGTAAGAAGGACACAATGCGTCCAACAAGTCTTGCCCTTCTTCGGTTTGGAGCTTGGGGTCATGGACGAGAATATCGATGTCCGCTGATTTGATGTCAGAGTCCAGTTCGGGGATGACGTGTGTTGAGAGATTGGGGTGGTTGACGGAAAGGGGTGGTGGACGTGGTTTTACGGGGTCGAGGTTCTTGGGGTCGAGACCGATCGCTTTGAGGCGGTCGGTGTTGAACATGATTCCGCTCTTGGTTTTGAAACATTCACGAACCATCCATCGGAGGGGGATCCTAGCAAGGCTGCGCTGTGCATGGTTTGAGACTAAAAAGAGACGATGTGGGTTATTGAGGACGACGAAAATGAGTTGGGAAAGGATTTACCTGAACCACCACCAACGTCTAGCAATAGCGGGAAGAAAGTCGTGAACTATGAGTACGAGGTTTGATACGACGACGAATAAAACCACATACCGCAATGACATCCAGCAAACCAAACCTCTTCAATATCGGTGACTGCAGTCCTATCTGTCGCGTAATCGGCTTCGAACTTCTTCTGCGCAGGATCGTGCGGACGCAGCGAATTCGCAGTACGAGCGGGCGGTTTTTTGCCCCCGTTCTGCTTCGCTAGTTCCGCGGTCTCTTTCTTGAATTTTTCAATCTCCTGGTCCGTCTCGCTGAAGGTTACTTCCGCAGCATCGGGTCGATTCCAGAGATTTGCTTTGAACTTGGCACGATGTTCGTCCAGGGACACGGCGTGACGGAAAGTCCCAACGATTGTGTTGGACGTCGTGAATGGAAGACGATGAGGGATAAGCCCGACCGAATCCACAGTGTCCCTGCAAAAGAAAGGCTAAGGGTCAATACAATGGTAGCATTGGGTGTATATGACGCGTACGTACCAGACCCCGATGAACTCGATGTCAACATCGATAGAGAACGCCTTCTTGAATGCGTTGGATTGCGCCCAACCCTCCTTATCTTGTTGAGTGTACATCTTGTACGCGAAGGGGACTTGCTGGTGGTTGCATGCCGGTAGCAAACCAACCTTGTGTAGCATGCCTGCGAGACTACAACATGCATCAGCCGAGGATTCTTTCATAGCGCCAAGGCCTACATACCTTCGAGCCGTGTACGCCCCACGTGAGAATCCTGAAGATCAAATAGTCAGATTCAGATACGAACATAAAGACGTTGATGATTACCGAAAATGCAGATGCGATCACCAGCAGTATCTAAAATCGACATCGGTCAATATCACGAATATACCACGAGGTAAAAAGCAAACGCGACTCACAGTTTTGCATGAGGAACTCGTAGCCATCTTGAACGACGGACAGATAAGTGATCAGTATAATGAACAACGAAGGCACCGCGGGCCATACCCATAACGTGAGTCTCCAGATTCCAGGCAACGGCCTCGTCGATGGATTTGGATATGGCCGTCCCCACGCGCGTAATGGCTCGAGAGTTTGTATAGGTTCCGATACCCGCCTGCCAGATGACCAATGTGAGAACAGCACGATGAGAGCAAAAAGAAACATACCTGATAATAAGCCATCTGCTTCGACCTGTCATCCTTCTTCAACATGCTGAAAAACTGGATAACGTTCGAGTTCTTCGTGATAAAATAGGCCATGAGGAACCTCGAAGCCGAAAACACGAAGAGTCACGTACAGTAGTGTCGAACCTAGCGACATCAATACTCAGTTGGATCCAAGAACCGAAAAGCGCGAAGAACACTCACTGATCACCTGTGCCATCGAAGCAAAGTACCAGAGTTCGGAATGGGTGGTCTTCTGGGATGCAAGGCGAGCCACCAACAGCGACAGGCACTACGGGTGGTGTCTTAAAACCGGAGTTGGTGAGCGTGGGCGCGTCGCTGGCCACGCTGTCAGATCGAAAATGGGCGTTTTTCAGTAGGTCTGTCATGAAGGCAAGTGGGAGTGAATAAGAAAAACACAATACCCAGCAGGCATTTTAAATGAGCAACGCCAGGATTTGGACCCGACAAATAACGCGAACACTCGACAGGCCCGTTCAACCAGTTGGTCGACTGGAGGTCATGTGATTGCATCGTGTCTGCGACATGACAGTGAGAAGGATGTCACCGGTGGTTCAAACCTCCGTTGAAGATTGCATGAACATTGCGATGGCTGGAGATTACCTATGATCGGAGTGAAAGAACAGGGATATGCCGGCAGGCGTGTTGGCTGGCTGGCAGATGGTCGACATGTGAAGGTAGAAAAGAGGGTTTCAACGTGATTGGGGACGACATCGGTGTATGGCATTGGATTTCGCCGCTCAATTGCTCTCATCTTTGTGTCTCCCTGTCTTGGTTATCGTCCCTACTGTAATCGTTGAGTAACTTCAAATGCTTGCATAGTTGAAGGCGGTACCATTTACCTATCTCATAACCTCCTCATGTCGAGTCTCGATAGGCTCCTATCGCCGTTTGGAGGTCATATTGACATTTTCATGCATGAATATGACAGCCGTTTTCAAGTTGATTGTCGGTCCAGCGAGCTGGACAGTGGGTCGAGTTCTAAGGCCTACACCGCAGGGAATAGCCGAATTTGGTTCTGCTTGTCAACATGTCTGTTTTGGGAATATCGTTTCTTTGCCACGTGTTTAATTTTGGTTCGGGGCTCCAGATTCACCGGGCAAAATACCACAGGCATTGCCGTACGTTTGGCCTTCGACGAGAAAGATGTAGTCGGGCTCAGAGTATCCCTGATCAAAAGAGGGTCAGCTTATTTCGTTGCTTTTCCCCCCGACCTGGCGATTACACACTCGACGGCGATGGCTAATAGGTGCGATTGCATCCGCAATAGCCATAATCCATGCACTCTCTGTCAGGGCATACACGCGTGGTTGTATATCCGCTGACCGACCGTTGAGGGAATATTTATGCTGCGGCTGATAGACCAGAAAACGGTAGGACTTGTGTTTTAAAACATTTGTATCGGATGTTTGTTCTCATTTCTATTTCGAGGTATGTCGAATGCAAGAATCGACCACCCGAACCCCAAAAGCGTGCCGATGCACCCCCTGCCCGATGAACCCAGATAATACGTACCTGAGGGGAAATCACCAACTTTGAATGAGGCGAGAGAGCCACAGCCCTCTGACAGGATTTCTCGAAGCTTCAGGCATGAAATTCGCATGAAATGGGCGGAGGAGCTACCGTGCTTTGACCCATTAAGTCGTAGCTTTCTCCACTATACCGTTTGTCTCTTAGCCGATGTGCATGTCACCCTAGATTTCTTCCTGGTTTACATGCGTCCCACACAACTCGAGAGTTTAACTATTAGACTTTGGAAGGCTGGTCAGAGTTGATAGGATGCGGGGCCCGAGTAAACTTGGCAAAAAGAATGTTACAACTTACCCATTCAGATTCATCAGCTGGTTCCGTTTAGATCAGGACCTCGGAGTCTTCTCTTGGCACGTCTACAGTACACCAACTGCTCGTCCCATGGATAATGACAGGTGTCATCCATTGATAAAGGAGGATGGCGAGGCTATCAGACGTTGGTCGAGGTGATTTGTCGGTGGTAGGACGGTCGCGTTCAAGTTATCACGCAGGCGACTTCGTCTTTATCAGAAGGGAAGATTCGATCTGCTTGCAAAAATTTACATGGGCAGGGAGAGAACAAAGAGGGTCCAAGGCCTGGCGTGGAGTAGGACGCTGGCAAACGACGATATTGCGAAATTTGTGACAAGCCGTAATTCGATATTCAAGCTCCGCTAAACTTCGTGCAAACAAGGCCAAACGTGCTTTTCTGACGACCTCCTTGAACGCTCCCATCTCGTCGTTTTCCTTACACACATTGGTGTGCGAGCCTTAAAATGCACTACAACGTCCCACGACAATAACGCGGATGTATTCATCGGAGTGGCCCCGTCATTATGATAACCACTGCTTTCCACTTTTCAAGCGCTTGTAAGTTGTAATACAGTTTGAATTGGGGGCCACTCGTAAGCCGATCGTTGGAATATTGACAGTTGTACGACATTTCAGGTGCTCAAACTCGTCACATAGAACGAGGTATTTAAGGTATTCGGAAAGTAGTCCTCGAACTAACCACTCCCCACTCCCTCCCTTTGCGATGGCAGCCAATATTACTCCGATTCAAGTGTTCGGTTTGGGGGCTGATCTCGTCTACCTTGCCGGTAGACCGCTCCCCACCGCACCCGATGGGGAATATGACTGGGCGACCTCTGCTCAAGCCAACGCGAGTCCCCAAGCCCACTCCAGCATCACCAACCTCATCAACGAAGTTCGTCTATTCTGCTCTCCGACTTTCGCGCCATCTACTAAAGCGTCCGCTCTTAGATTAAAACCATCGTGTCCAAGGGCTTCGTCGAGCCCAGCCCAAAAGTTGTGGTAGGTCGCATCGTTTGGAGCGGACTTATACCGTTTACCATCTCACGAACTTCAAGAACGCATTCCTCGATACAGTGTTGAACTCAGGCGCCGTTGATGACAGGAAAGGGGCTGTATGTCATCCGAATATTGTCGACCTATTTTCTACTAATCCCTGATGTCAGTTCGCCAATGGTCTCGATCTGCTTTCAAAGCTTCCTCCAAGCTCTGTTACGGCAAAGAAGCTGTCCGATGCAGCCATCGCTTCATTATACGAGACACTTCCACATGTGAGTAATTCCCGTATTGTTCATCTCCGTGCTTCCATGCTGAGCGTCCAATAGCCCCCGGTAACCTATATTGGCCCTAAAAACGCATTCCGTCAAGCAGACGGCAGAGGGAACAACGTCGATTTCCCAAGTCTCGGACAAGCTGGCTATGAATACGCGCGTAGTGTTCAGGGCAAGTATTGCGTCGCCCCAACATCGCTCCCAGACCCCGGTTTAGTGTTTGACACCCTTCTCAAGCGCCAGAAGGTTTGTCCCCCCGACTTTTGACGAGTTTCACTTATCATAACGTCGGATCCAGGCCCAGAATCATCCAGGAGGAAATTCCAGCATGACATTTGCCTTCGCATCGCTTGTCACGTCAGTATTGTGTACCCCACATCTCTTTGATTCGTCGTTGAGTTCTATTCATTGGGTAGCCATTCACTTTTCCGCACGGATTATCATGATATGAACGTCAACAACACGAGTTCGTATCTGGATCTGAGCCCATTGTACGGTTATAGTAAGTATCGACCTCTTGTTCCCCGTGAACATCGGCTGAGGGAAGAAACACAGATCAGGATTCGCAAGATCAGGTCCGCGATAAGGAATCGGGCAAAGGCTTACTTTACCCCGATACCTTCTCGGAAGAGCGCCTTTTGTTCCTGCCGCCGACGGCTAGTGCGCTTCTTGTTATCCTCTCTCGAAACCACAACGTACGTTTTGCTACATTTCGAGCCCCAGTATCTAACTTGGTTTGACAGTATGTCGCGGATAAACTTTTGAAGATCAACGAGCGCGGCCTGTGGACCGATCCCCCACCATCTGATCCTGCTGCACGACAGCTCCAAGATGAGCAGATCTTCCAAACTGCCAAGCTCGTAAAGTGAGGAAATTCTTCTTGGATGGCAGGAATCGGGATCTGAACGTTAAGTTTAGTTGCGGACACTTCATGGGTTTAATCATGGGAGACTATGTCGCGGGGTTCCTCGGATTATCAGAAGGTAACGCGTGGAATCTACCCGCCTTCGATGTGAGTCCATAGTCCCCTCCTCTTTCCGCGAATTCTGAATTGATATCGGGCCACTTTAAGCCTATCACATTGTTAAACGGAAAAGAAATCGAAAGAGGGCGAGGAAATCACTGCAGTGTCGAATTCAACGTTCTCTATAGGGTGAGTCTATCAGGCTCACGTCATTCTCTGTCTCACTTTCGTATCGCAGTGGCACGCCACGACATCTGTTGCGGACGAAAAATGGACAGAAGATATGTTCAAAGGTTTGGGAAAGGCATGGGATCAGATTACGACGAAGGACTTCGTCCAATTCTTCGGTGGAGAGATCCGAGCTGCTCTGAAAAAATCGCCGAAGGATCGGACATTTGGAGGGTAAGGATCTGGTTATCCAACGTCATCACTGATACCGACCGATTTAGCTTGAAACGAGGCCCGGATGGCAAATTTAACGACGACGACATCGCAAATATCTTGCATGATGCGACTGAGAATTCCGCTAACACATATGGCGCTCAGAGCACTCCAGAAGTCCTCAGAGTAATCGAGATTATGGGCCTTCAACAAGCTCGTCAATGGGGTGTTTGTACCATGAATGAATTCCGCCAATACCTCGGTCTCAAGCGTATGTTCTCTTCATATCTGCCGCTGTTCTATTTCATCTGATTCACACCGCGAAATAGAATTTTCAACGTTCGAAGAATGGAACCCAGATCCCGATGTTGCTGTAAGTTCTTTTTCCCATGATGATACTGTGGCGCCGTTGTGGCTAAATTTACGCAACTCACGTAGAGCGCTGCACGGAGACTTTATGTCCACATTGACAACTTGGAGTTATACGTACGGATATGATCGCTCTTCTTATCGTTTTTCCTCTAAACTATCATCAGACCGGTTTGCAATGCGAAGCTGTCATGCCTTTGAGTGCAGGTTTGCGTTTTGCAGCTGGATACACGGTGCGTATTTCCGTTACCACATTCCGTCGGTGTCTTCTCACTCGATTCTTTCCTTTTTAGATGACTCGCGCTGTCCTCGGCGATGCTATTGCCTTAGTTCGAGGGGACAGGTTCTACACTACGGACTTCACCGGTAAGTTTTTGAATCAAATCCCGGCGATGACGAGGAAGTCTAACATCTTTTGAAAGCTGCAAATCTGACCGTCTGGGGATACCAAGACTGTCAACGCGATCCACAAAACGGAGGACTAGGGGGGGAAAGTAAGCCGAATTATCAACTTGCTGTCATACCTCCTAAACACGGTGTCATTGTACAGTGCCCAAGTTGCTATCGCGCCATCTTCCCCGTTATTTCCCATACGTTCGTAACCTCTCTCTGGACTTTCACTTCACCTAACTTGAGTTCTACTAGAACTCGGTCTACACTTGCTTCCCCTTCTTTACCCCAACAAAGATGAAGGAGAGCCTGACAAGGCAGGGGACCGTAGCCCGGTACACCTTTAACCGCCCGGTCACTGCCGTAGTTCCTAAAGTCTTGAACACATTCACCGCTATCAAGACCGTCTTCAATGACCCGGCTAAGTTCCATACCGTCTATGAGATGCAAGCTTTGGGCAACGGTTACGGTTTCATGTTGATCTTCGACGTCCCCGCAAAGTACGTGTTTCGAATATCCTATCGTATTCTAGGTTCTTAATTCGTTCTTGTGGTTCAGACACGACCCCGATCGTGCATTAGTGAGTCAACCAAGTTTCAATCGCAGGTTTTAATCTAATCTGTTATTTTTAGGCTCTCCACGCACTCTTCCCAACGACGCAATCTTTGGACGACTACAACAAGTGGTACAAGGATAGCGTGACTCAGAAGATAAAAGACAAATCGTGGACGTATAAGGGTGTTTCTGGTAATTATGTCGATATCGTCACCGACGTTATCAATGCTACTTCCGTGCATTGGGCTGCTGATAGATTGGTGACGTATTCCGGAAAGCTCACGAAGACCCTCAGCTGATCTTCATTTTAGTGCGGCATTCCCTTGAAAACCAAGGAGAATCCGAGAGGACTTTACACTGTGCAAGAGGTCTATAATATGTTCGCGCTCATCGTAAGTCCTTTTTTTCAATTTGACGCGGTACCAGTCAGTAACGTTTATTTCCTCTAGTTCCAGTAAGCTACCGAAACCAACAAATAAGCACTCATAACTTACACCTTTGTGAAGGTTAACTTTCCTCGCTATTGGTGACAACGAGCACGGTTTCTCTTTACGAACGGCCGCAATCCAAATAGGAGGCGTCCTTCAAGCTCTCATTGCCAAGGCCATTTTGGAAGTTGCTCCTCCAAAGCCGGCTGGGGTGGGTTATTGATTTCTAAGCGATTAATTGGCTATGTTCTCATTCACGTAGGGATCGGGCGGGGCATCTGGCGGTTTGATCAGTCACGTAGAAAGCGAGCTATCGGGTGCATTTAGCCGTTTCATCGGTTATGCAGAAGCCGAGCGAGCAGATCCAGCCTCGAAGCCGTATTACCCATTCCTGAAGAAACTTACTGAAACAGGACGGGCTACCAATGAATTGGTAGGGATGGTTGTTGGGTTGGCTATCGGTTCTTCCGTCAATTACGCTCAAGGTGCGGTTTTTTTCGACAAGTTGGTCTGTCGCGTCTAATATAGCCGCGTATAGCCGCTGTCCATGTCGTTGACTTTTACTTTGATGATGCACGAGAGAAGGAACGCCTCGCAATTTTGAAACTTGTTCAGACTGAGTCCGATGCTAATACCAAAGTTATTCGAGGATATGTTCGAGAGGCGATGCGTAAGTCCTTCTGGGTTGTGGAACCTCTACGGTGTTGACCAGTTTACAGGTCTTAACCCTCAATATACGGGTTTATGGCGCGATGCCGCCGTGGATGCCACCATTGCGCAAGGCGCTGGTCTTCCTCCTATTCAAATCAAAACTGGCGACCGTATTTGGGCTAGCTTCAAGAATGCTCACCTTAACGTTCGTCGTCTTTCGTTTGCGTCCTCGACACTAAATCTGACAATATCACACCTCTGATGTTACAGCCCGCCGATTTCCCTAACCCCAGTTCGGTTGATCCCACTCGTCCCGAGTCGTCCTATAATTTGAATGGTACCGGGTTCCACACATGCCCAGGTGTTACCTACGCAGTCCAGACTATCGCCGAGATCGTGAAGGTTGTGTTCAAGTTGAAGAACGTTCGGAGGGCCCCTGGAAATGCTGGACAATTGGCTGGGTTCACGGAGGTTATTAATGAGACGAAGACGAATGTATTCATCAAGCCTAACGGTACACTTTCGCCTTGGCCTGGTTCGCTCGTCCTCGAGGTATGTAACATCCATTCTCATCTGGGTATCACGAACTAACCACATTGTTTCCCATAGTATGATTCTTAGGTTCCTTGTGGTCTGGACGTTGAAACCGCAGGCTGGGTTCCGCGGTACGAAATTGTGATGATCGTTTATAAAGCCCTACATTGTATTCCAACTCATGTATATCATCGACCGAACGAAGCAACTTTTGGATGAGTTCGATCGTCTTCAGTATTATCCTGGACTTGTGACTTGTAAGAAAGCGAAATGCAATCGCGACGCACGATATTCAAATTTGTCCATTTCGCAATTGCGCCCAGAGGTGCGTAAATTCTGTGGACCTCTTCCTCTGACGTCATTGCTTCCTATCAACCACCCCAATTATGTACACGTATTGCGAGAAATTCGAGTATGAGGTATAATCCCTTGAGGTTCAATCCGATTGATAAGTCGAGAAGTTGGGGCCTCAAACGTCATGAGACGGGCAACGAGGGCATTGAGATGTGGAAGCTGTATTGAATCAATCGGAAATGATTCATAGAGATTGGAACATGAACCTAAAAGGCGATTGATTTCTAGATGCTGCAATGTTTGATAGGACGGTAGGTGATCGAATAGTAAGGTCAAATCGATTGAAGATAACGACATCTTTTGGTGCGTCGTTTGAAAGGGACTGACAAGGGACTGCCACGAATCGCCCTCAATGATGGCGATGTATATATCTTCTTCGAAACACGACGTAAGGCGCCATCCCATGATTGCCCCAGATTTGTTGAACGTACCGGACTGCAATCACAATTGATAGTAATGCTGTCAAGGTTCCCAAGGTCGTCTAAGAGAGCAGCGGAACTTGGGGGGCGTCCTGTCGAGATAAAAATCAACCTTCTTCCATCGATGAGATAGATGGATGAAGAGATCGAATACTGCATGAGTTCTGAGCCGCTCAATGCTTTGTCCAGAGAGACGGAATCCCCAGAACGCCGAAGGTAGAGTCTGAGGCCCGAGATGGCCGACTTTTGTGGTTGGAGGCGTGTTAGCGTCAATGACAGCCCAAATATCGGGTGCGGCAAGCAAGACAGCGCTATTGTGCACGTGTAGGCCTCAACGCAAGTGCCGTGAGATTGAATTCCGGAAAATGGGCTGCCGTGCTACTGTATAGTCCCAGTATAGGCCTGACCCTTTTCGTTGCCCATTTCCCTCATGATTGTATTCTAAACAAAGCTCGTCCATGTAATTGGAGTCCTCGTTGTCAAGTTAATCATATCCTCGTGTGAGTGTCTCGATCGTCCAAACAAGGGTCATTTTTAATGTTGGTTAGCGCTGACAGTGGAAATTCCAGGGTCTTCTTCCTTCCGGAAGCCTCGTGCATATGGCGTCGTATTATGAAGAAGAGCAAGGGGGACATCTTACTTGTGTCTGCTGCAGAAGGAAAGGTGCTACGGGGGTGCCATTATCAAACAGCGATAGCCGCCTATCGAGATTCGACATGAGGAGGTCATAAGATAGGTAAGTTGTATCGCACATTCAACTACTGTGGTGCCTCGTAACACAACATTGTGGAGATCGTTCACTTTGCACGTATACACCCACAGGGTTCGACATCGAACTGGATCCGAGGGTCAGGCTCTACCCTACATGTGTTTAGGACCCCTGTTCCCATCTAGCGCGCTTAACCACAGCACTTCGCGGCGTTGTAACGTCCGAACGGAAGCTTGCACATCAACTCACATAATTCCCACTGACTCGGCAACTGGCACTTACTCTACCACTGCTCCAGTGGGGCAACAACCAAGACAGGTAGATGTGAATATGCACTGTCAGGCCAAGGCGATCGATGGAGAATCCACCTGGGGGGCTTATTCGCTTCATAGAGGTGAATCATGCTGTATCGGTATAAAACAAATTCCCTATGTGAAGAGAACAAGATAAACGAACTTGTGACCACGTTCAGCGCTTGAAGACAACACGATGCATCCTCGATGAACAAACTCCTCACTCATTTTCTGCCGGTATGACATTCCTGCTGACTCTCGTTCACGAGTCAAAGAAAAGCCAGACTTTTGGTTTGGTTTGATGGGCCCGGGCTGGCAACGCAGAGTCGATCGTGGTTTTTGGTTTTTGGGTACTGGAAAAGAACCAGTCATAGCAGGTCCAAACTGATGGGTCAAAGAGGTGCGGTCGAAGACGTTCGGATGCAGAAAGAAGGATGTAAGGAAGGTTCCGAGGCAAAAATCTGCACAACAACTCCGTTGCAGTAATTTTGATATTAGATCCCTTTGCAAAACCTAGGAATATATTTCTATGGTGGTCCAAACCATGCCATTCAGCACGCCGCGAGCTCTTAGGCTGAGGAGTGAAGGAACCTAGTTAAGTTGTCAGTAGTTTCGTAGTTTCGGTACCCCTACATGGTGGAGATCTCCCGCCGTTACGGTGACCTCTCATTCACTCAAATCAAGCGGCCAAGTTCATCCACCGATATCATCCTCAATCCACGTTGGAACCCTCTTTTCTACCTTCACATGTCGACGAGCTGCCAGCAAGCCTGGAAGATGCTGGTTGAGATAGACGCCTCCCGGCATATCCCGGTCCATTCCGATCATAGGTTAATCTCCGCCCATCGCAATTCTCACGCTCATCCAATCTTCAACAGAGTTTTTGAGTATCTCACTCACCGGTCACATCCTTCTCATTGTCAAGTTACAGGCATGATGCGACCACCTGACGTCCAATCGACCAATTAGTTGAACAAACTGATAGAGTGTGTTCCCCTTATTTGTCGGGTCCAAATCCTGGTGGCGCTTAAAATGCCGGCTGGACATTGTGTTTTACTCATTCACCCCCACTTGCCTTCATGACAGACCTACTGAAAAACGCCCATGTTCGATCTGATAGCGCGGCCACGCTCACCAACTCTGACGTGAAGACACCACCCGTAGTCCCTGTCGCTGTTCGTGGCTCGCCTGTCATCCCAGAAGACCACCCATTCCGAACTTTGGTACTTTGCTTCGATGGCACAGGTGATCAGTGAGTGCTGTTCGCGCTTTTCGCGTCTTGGATTCAACTGATTATCGATATCGCCAGGTTCGACACTAATGTATGTGACCTTCATATGTTCGGCGTCGAAGTTCCTCATGGCCTATTTCATCATAAAGAACTCGAACGTTATCCAGTTTTTCAGCATGTTGAAGAAGGATGACAAGTCGAAGCAGATGGCTTACTATCAGGTACGTTTCTCTTCGCTCTCATCATGCTGTTCTGACACTGGTCATCTGGCAGGCGGGTATCGGAACCTATAACAATACTCGAGCCATTACGCGCGTGGGGACGGCCATATCCAAATCCATCGACGAGGCCGTTGCTTGGAATCTGGAGACTCACGTCATGGGTATGGCCCGCGATGCCCTCGTTTTTCATGATATTGATCAGCCATACGTCCGTCGTTTAAGATGGCTACGAGTTCCTTATGCAGAATTGTGAGTCTTGTTTCCGTTTCACGTCGTGATATACTCCTGATATTGACCGATGTTGATTGTAGATACTGCTGGTGATCGCATCTGTATTTTCGGTAATCACGAGCTGCTTTATGTTGATATCTGAATCTGACTATCTGATCTCCAGGATTCTCACGTGGGGCATACACGGCTCGAAGGTATGTAGGCCTTGGCGCTTTGAAAGAATCCTCGGCTGATGCATGTTGTAGTCTCGCAGGCATGCTACACAAAGTTGGTTTGCTACCGGCATGCAACCACCAGCAAGTCCCCTTCGCGTACAAGATGTACACTCAAGCAGACCCGGAGGGTTGGGCGCAATCTAACGCATTCAAGAAGGCGTTCTCTATTGATGTTGACATCGAGTTCATCGGGGTCTGGTACGTACGCGTCATACACAACCAATGCTACCATTGTATTGACCCGTGGCCTCTCCTCCACAGGGACACTGTGGACTCGGTCGGGCTTATCCCTCATCGTCTTCCATTCACCACGTCCAACACAATCGTTGGGACTTTCCGTCACGCCGTGTCCCTGGACGAACATCGTGCCAAGTTCAAAGCAAATCTCTGGAATCGACCCGATGCTGAGGAAAAAACCTTGAGCGTGACGGACCAGGAGATCGAACAATTCAAGAAAGAGACCGAGGAGCTAGCGAAGAAAAATACGGGCAAAAAACCGCCCGCTCGTAGTTCGAAGACCCTTGGTCCGCATGATGCTGCGCAGAAGAAGTTCGAAGCCGAGTACGCCAAGGATAGGACCGCAGCCACCGATATTGAAGAGGTTTGGTTTGCTGGATGTCATTGCGGTATGTGATTTTATCCGCCATCGTATCAAACTTCGTACTCATAGTTCACGACTTTCTTCCCGCTATTGCTAGACGTTGGTGGTGGTTCAGGTAAATCCTTTCCCAACCCATTTTCGTCGTCCTCAATAACCCACACCATCTCTTTTTAGTCTCAAACCACGCACAGCGCAGCCTCGCTAAAATCCCCCTCCGATGGATGGTTCGTGAATGTTTCAAAACCCACAGCGGAATCATGTTCCACACCGAAGGCCTCAAAAATATCGGTCTCGACCCCGAAGACCTCTACCCGATCGTAAAACCACGTCCACCACCCCTCTCCACCAATCTCTCCAATATCTCAACACACGTCATCCCCGAAATGGACTCTGACATCGAATCAGCCGACATCCGTGCTCTCGTCCAAGACCCTAAGCTCAAAACCGAAGAGGGGCAAGACTTGCTGGACGCATTGTGTCCTTCTTACGATCAACTAAGTCTGACTCGGTCTTGGTGGGCCCTCGAGTATGTTCCCATGACGTTTCATTATCAGAAGAAGGATAACAGTTGGGCTTCGGAGTTTAAGATGAATCGAGGCGAAGGGAGGTATATCCCGAACCGAGACAGTAAAGGTGTGAAGGTGCATAGGACGGTGAAGACGAGGATGGATGCTCATGAGAGGTTTGGGTCGACGTATAGCCCCAATGTCACTAATTGGGAACCGAGTACCGTGACGTGGGTTGACTAGCGCTTTGGCATCGTGTCCTCTCAGATATCGATGGTTGTACCTGCTCCTCACGTTTTGTGTTGTACTTCTTAGCAGATCTTCGGATCTTTCCCATGTACTTTTACTCTGATATCGACTTGCAACATGCGTCTTTAGCGTTTGACCCGTCTTTCACGCGTGCGAGTAGTTGAATGTCGAAAGTTAGAGCTCTGCAGAACTCTGTTGGCTGCTACTCAACTGAGAATTTCTAGCACGTTTACTACGTTAAGAACAGTTCGACTTCGGATTGAGAAATGCGGGGTGAATAAACTATAGGCCAGCCAAAAGCCGGATGTTGTGTTGTCCAATGAATAGAGGTAACCCGACATAAGTAACGTACACCACGAAAAACAAGGGATCCAGCGCGCATATGGAATGGAATATCAACGAATCGAGCACTAACGAGGACTTACGCGACACATTTCGAAGAAACACCAAACCCTTGATACACTCCCTCCAATTTATGTACGCTGAATCCGCCATCTATGTCCTTCCTGCGTATCCTTTTGCCAATTGCGTTGTCAAGTGCTTCTCCTCCATTCCGAACTTGACGCTTTCTCTTTTGAACGGAATATAGACATATCAATGCAGTTGATGAGGGAGAGCAGCCCCCACAAGTGATGGTGGCACGCGATTGACGTGTGGTGCGTTTGCGTTGAGCGCCAACTTGAAACGAAACGAGGTTTTAAGGCAGGACACACCTGGCGGATTCTCTCTTTCCATCAAACAAAACAAACCCGACCGTAAGGTCAAATCACAATGGCGAGCTCTGATCGCACGACTCGAACCAATGAGAGCATTGGTCGTTTCGTCAAGATACAATGCGACAGGTGCAAAAGTCGAGGTGGGGTGTCGCCAAGAAAGGGTCGTTCGAGGCGAGGGAAAATGTTGAAACCCAAACAGGCAACCTGATGAGTCATACTGTGATACGACCCCTTCCCGCAACGCACGGACCTTCACCATATCGATTCATCGCTGACTCCAACGACAATGCGAAGTTTCACAAGAACTTCTCAAGTTGATTCTCATCGCCGCTCGCAGAGTCAAATATCTCCAATGTTACGGTCTAGGAATATCCAGCAATTTCAGTCATGCATGCTTCGAACAGTTTACGTTGAAGAGACTCAGCCTCTCGATCCACTTCCTTACGAGTCTTGCCAACCTCTTGGACTTCGAAGGGGATTATTATTAGGACTGTGCGCGACGGTACGCTGCTATTATTTGACGTCTTGGCTTCGGGTATTCTTCCTGACATATTGCACCTATGATCGCACTCCGGGGGAGGGAGATCATGAAATAAACCTCTAATGTATTTGACCTTGCAGTGCCATTCGATGCAACCAAGTGGCAACAATGTACCATCACATCGAGCCATGGTTTTCTGGCCGGAGAGTAGGCGGAGGTCGTGCGCGTGACACACCTAACGTCGCACGTATGATGGCCACCTCTCCCAACACATACGCGCTTGTTCAGAATTAGGGTTGATAGAAAGTCAGAGGAGGAGGTTCACAGATCTAGAATTTGCCCATCTCTGTGCGCATCGTTATGTAAAATGGATAACCCCGAATATGGTGCGTTGCGGTTCTCTTACAAGTGATAGCTGGTGATAGCACTGAAGACGATTTAAAAAAAATAGTACTGAAGACGATCAATTTCGTATAAGAGTTGTTTCGTTCAATCAATAATATACATGAAATTGAATACAATGTGCGGTTTTATAAACAATAATGACAATTTCGTACAGAGGAACTCATCCTGCGGCTCCAACGTCCAGACCACAAGGAATTTAAGAATCATACTATGGGGAACAATTGTTAATTCATGACCCACATATAGAAAGGGTTTTACCCACCTCGAGGACCAGCGAACCAGGCCAAGGCGAAAGCGTACCGTTAGGCTTAATGAATACATTCGTCTCCGTCTCATTAATAACTTCCGTAAACCCAGCCAATCGTCCAGCATTCCCAGGGGCCCTCCTAACATTCTTCAACTTGAACACAACCTTCACGATCTCGGCGATAGTTTGCACCGCATAAGTAACACCCGGGCACGTATGGAACCCGGTACCGTTTAGGTTGTAGGATGATTCGGGACGGGCGGGATCAACGGAAGTTGGGTTAGGGAATTCAACGGGCTGTAGTATCGGAGGTGTGATATCGTCAATTTTAGTTTCGAGTATGCAAAAAAAAAGATGACGAACGTTAAGGTGAGCGTTCTTGAAGCTAGCCCAGATACGGTCGCCAGTTTTGATTTGAATAGGAGGAAGACCAGCGCCTTGCTCGATGGTGGCATCCACGGCGGCATCCCGCCATAAACCCGTATATTGAGGGTTAAGACCTTTAAACTTGTCAACACCCTAGAAATTCGGCAACCCAGAAGGACTTACGCATCGCCTCTCGAACATATCCGCGAATAACTTTGGTATTAGCATCAGACTCAGTTTGAACAAGTTTCAAAATCGCAAGGCGTTCCTTCTCTCGTGCATCGTCAAAGTAAAAGTCAATGACGTGGACAGCGGCTATACACGGCTATATTAGACACGACAAACCAACCAACCAAAAAACCGCACCTTGAGCATAATTGACGGAAGAACCGACAGCCAATCCAACAACCATCGCTACCAATTCATTGGTAGCCCGTCCAGTCTCAGTAAGCTTGCTTAAGAATGGATAATATGGCTTCGAGGTTACACCCGATAGCCCGCCTTCTATGTGACCGAGAAGACCGCCCAATGCCCCAGTTATTCCCTACACGGATGAGAACACAGCCATTAAACCGCTGAGAAATCAATAACCCACCCCGGACAGACTTATCGGAGCAACTTCCAAAATAGAGTTGGCAATGAGGGCTTGAAGGACACCTCCTATTTGAATTGCAGTCGTTCGTAAAGAGAAACCGTGCTCGTTGTCACCAATAGCGAGGAAAGTTAACCTTCACGAAGGCGTAAGTTATAAACGCTTATTCGTTAGTTTCGGTAGCTTACTGGAACTGGAGGGAATAAAAGTGAGTCACTGGCATTGTTTATAGTTAAAAAAAAAAGAACTTACGATGAGGGCAAACATATCGTACACTTCCTGCACGGTGTAAAGCCCCTTAGGATTCTCCTTCGTTTTCAACGGTATGCCACACTAAAACTAGCGTAAGCCGAACGTCTTCATGAGCGTTAAGAGATACGTACCAATCTATCAGCAGCCCAATGCACAGAGGTAGCGTTGATAACGTCGGTGACGATATCAACATAATTACCAGAAACACCGTTGTATGTCCACGATTTGTCTTTTATCTTCTGAGTCACACTATCCTTGTACCACTTATTGTAGTCATCCAAAGATTGCGTGGTCGGGAAGAGTGCGTGGAGAGCCTAAAAGTAGCAGATGAGACGAAGACCTGGGATTAAAATCGGGTTGACTAACCAATGTACGATCGGGGTCGTGTCTGAGTCACAAGAACGAGTTGAGAGCCTATAAAATGCACAGGACATTCGAAGCACGTACTTTCCGGGGTCGTCGAAGATCAACATGAAACCGTAACCATTACCCAGCGCCTGCATCTCATAGACGGTATGGAACTTAGTCGACGCATTGAAGACGGTCTTGATAGCGGTGAATGTGTTCAAGACTTTGGGAACTACGGCCGTGGCGGGGCGGTTGAAGGTGTATTGAGCCACGGTACCCTGCTTCGTCAAACTATCCTTCATTTTTTGCGGGGTAAAGAAGGGGAAGCAAGTGTAAACCGAGTTCTAACAGACGAACAGAGTCAGATGAAGTGCGCGTTCCGAGAGAGGTTACGAACGTATGGGTAATAACGGGGAAGATGGCGCGATAGCAACTTGGGCACTGTACAAGTCCATGTTCAGCAGTGATGACAACAGATTCAAATTAAAATTGCTTACATTCTCCTCCCAATCCTCCGTTGTTTGGATCACGCTGACAATCTTGGTAACCCCAGACGGTAAGATTCCCAGCTTTCAAACAAAAAGGTCAGTCTTTTCCGTCTTCTCCTCGGGTCTTGATTTGTGACTTACGAGTGAAGTCCGTAGTATAGTACCTGTCACCTCGGACTAACGCAATAGCATCACCAAGTACAGCGCGAGTCATCTAAAGGGGAACCGAATGAGTGAGAAGACACCGAGGGAATGTGGTAACGGAAATACACACCGTGTATCCAGCTGCAAAACGCAAACCTCCACTCAAAGGCATGACAGCTTCACATTGCAAACCGGTCTGGTGATAGTCTTTAGAGGAGAAACGGTAAGAAAAGCGAACATATCCATACGTATAACTCCAAGTTGTCAATGTGGACATAAAGTCTCCGTGCGGCGTTCTACGTGAGTTGCGTAAATTTAGCCACATGTGCACACACAGTATTATCATGAGAAAAAGAGAACTTACAGCAACATTGGGATCTGGGTTCCATTCTTCGAAAGTCGCGAATTCTATTCCGGGATGTGAATCAGATGGAACCGAACAGCGTCATATATGCAAAGAACATACGCTTGAGACCGAGGAATTGACGGAATTCATTCATGGTACAAACGCCCCATTGACGAGCTTGTTGGAGCCCCATAATCTCGATTACTCGGAGAGCTGCTGGAGTACTCTGTGCGCCATATGTGTTAGCGGCATTCTCAGTCGCATTATGCAAAATATTTGCGATGTCGTCGTCGTTAAATTTGCCATCAGGGCCTCGTTGCAAGCTAAATCGGTCGATATCAGTGATCCACATGACCTTGGATAACCAGATCCTTACCCTCCAAATGTCCGATCCTTCGGCGACGTTGCGAGAGCAGTTCGGATCTCGCCACCAAAGACTTGGACGAAATCGTTCGTCGTGATCTGATCCCATGTCTTGCCAAAGTCCTTAAACTTGTCTTCTGTCCACTTTTCGTCCGCGACAGATGTCGTGGCGTGCCACTGCGATACGAAAGTGAGACAGAAAATGACGTGAGCCAAATAGACATACCCTATAGAGAACGTTGAATTCGACACTGCAGTGATTCCCTCGCCCTCTTTGGACTTCTGTTCCATCAAGTAATGTGATGGGCTAAAAGTGGCCCGATATCAATTGAGAAGTCACTGAAAGAGGGGGGGACAATGCACTCACGTCGAAGGCGGGTAGATTCCACGCATTACCTTCTGATAATCCTAGGAATCCCGCGACATAGTCTCCCATGATTAAACCCATGAAGTGTCCGCAACTAAAGTTAATGTTCAGATCCCGATTCCTGCCATCCAAGAAGAATGTCCTCACTTTACGAGCTTGGCAGTTTGGAAGATCTGCTCATCTTGGAGCTGTCGTGCAGCAGGATCAGATGGTGGGGGATCGGTCCACAGGCCGCGCTCGTTGATCTTCAAAAGTTTATCCGCGACATACTATCAAACCAAGTTAGAAACTGGGGCTCCAAATGTAGCAAAACATACGTTGTGGTTTCGAGAGAGGATAACAAGAAGCGCACTAGCCGTTGGCGGCAGGAACAAAAGGCGCTCTTCCGAGAAGGTATCGGGGTAAAGTAAGCCCTTTCCCGATTCCTTATCGCGGACCTGATCTTGCGAATCCTGATCTGTGTTTCTTCCCTCAGCCGATGTTCACGGGGAAAAGGAGGTCGATACTTACTATAACCGTACAAAGGGCTCAGATCCAAATATGAACTCGTGTTGTTGACGTTCATGTCATGATAATCCGTGCGGAAGAGTGAATGGCTGCCCAATGAACATAACTCAGCGACGAATCAAAGAGATGTGGGGTACATAATACTGACGTGACAAGTGATGCGAAGGCAAATGTCATGCTGGAATTTCCTCCTGGATGGTTCTGGGCCTGGATCCGACGTTATGATAAGTGAAACTCGTCAAAAGTCGGGGGGACAAACCTTCTGGCGTTTGAGAAGAGTGTCAAACACTAAACCAGGGTCTGGGAGCGATGTTGGGGCAATGCAGTACTTGCCCTGAACACTACGGGCGTATGGGCGGCCAGCTTGTCCGAGACTTGGGAAATCGACATTGTTCCCTCCGCCGTCTGCGTGACGGAATGCATTTTCAGGACCAACATAAGTTGCTGGGGGCTATCGGACGATGAACATAGGAGCTTGGAGATGGAGAATACGCGATTGAATCACTCACGTGTGGAAGTGTGTCGTATAACGTAGCGATAGCTGCATCGGACAGCTTCTTAGCCGCAACCGAGTTTGGAGGAAGTCGTGAAAGAAAAGTGAGACCATCAGCGAACTTAAAAGAAGAATTAGTATACGATATAAATCAATGGTATATGAGTGACATACGGCGCCTTTCCTATCATCAACAGCATCTGCATGCAATGTGCTGTCGAGGAACGCGTCCTTGAAATTCGTGAGATGGTATAGGTCCGCTTCAAATGACGTGACGTACCACAACTTTTGGGTCGGGTTCTACGAAACCTTTTGCCTTGATAGCTTGAACCTAAGACGGACTCCTCAGGAAAAGGCACAAAAGTCAGAGGGTCCGAATAGACGAACCACGTTGATGAGGTTGGTGACGCTGGAATGGCCTTCTGGGCTCGTGTTGGCCTGAGCGGAGGTTTCCCAGTCATACTCCCCATCAGGCGCGGTGGGGAGCGGTCTACCGCCAAGGTAGACAAGATCTGCCCCCAAATCGAATACTTGAATCGGGGTGATACTAGCCATTGCAAAAAGTGGGAGGAGAGAGCGGTGAGTTCGAGAGAGCCACTTTCAAGTCACCTTAAATACCTTGTTCCATGTGACGAGTTGACGACCTAATTTGTCGTACCAGTGTAGATGCTCCAACGATCGGCCTCTGAATGGCTCCCAATAGGAACCGACACATTACAAGAATGGGGAGAAATGGAAGGCAGCGGCATCCATTCTTGCCCAGTTTTTCGTCTGGCCAAGTCGTCGTGTACATCGGGGGGAGAGAAAAAGAATGTTCGGCCTTGTTTGGACAAAGTTCGACGGAGTTTGAATTAAGGTTTGTGACAAACCTTGCAATATCGTCGGTTCCACAACACCGATAAGATGAGAATAGAAGGCTGGACTCCACACTACGTCTTGAGCTGTCTTTGGTTTCTCCCATCCCATGCAATTCCTACAAGAAGATCGGCTCTTCCCTTCTGATATGGAATACTGAAATCTTCGCCGTGAGTTCCATACACCTCTGGTGAGTTAAAAACTTCAGCGCCACCGTCTTACCTCCGACAAATTTGCTTCAAAACCTCCGATAGCCACTCTCTATCCTCCTTTATCATTTGGAAGCATGTGCTGTCAACTTGTCAGAAAATCAATAGAGATGCTCGCAGAACTCGAAAACACTCGTCAAGTAGAAAAGCCTGAGCACCCCCGACAGGTGCTCGTCATGGGACCAGAGCCAACGACGTATCAAGGGAATACGCCGAGCTTTTCCTTAAATTGAATCAGCTGATGGATTAGAATTAGTAACATTCTCCGCCAAGTTTGCTCGGGACCCACGTTCTATACATAATGGTTCATAAATCTTATCGCGGAGTGCGAGTGCAGGCTAAAATTACGAGGATGTAATGGTGTCAATTTTCCAGACAGATCATTCACCTCACAATCACACGGAGGGTCTTAATCAGTAACTGTATACATGGACACTGGAGTCGTGTGAGACACGTAGAATGTCTAGACTGACTTGCATATAAGCTCGAAGACAAAATGACAAGTGGTGGATGCACAAGTCTGAAGTCATATATACAAAACATGACATGCATGACACCATGCAAACAAAGTGCTCGAATGAACATAGAAAACGGCGCGTGACAAGGCAGACAACGTACTCTAAAATATCGAGACCCACAAGCGGTAATATAACCTTGGGTACAACAGTGCAATCCAAGAATTTCAAGTTCAAGGCGTGGGAGGTTAGTCTCAACCGGTTAACCATGAACCATTGACATCGGGAAGGCGAACAGGGTGAGGGATCCAGCAGTATATGCCTTACTATCGACGCAATGAACTTTGGGAAGAATAGAGATCGATCATTCGGCCATGGACGGAGACGTGCTGCCTCTACTGTATGAGTTCAATTGGCCTTTATGAACTTCGGCGTGCGGCCCTTGGCACTTTCAACGCTTTACCTGACCCCGTTGAGTTCTATCCACTCGAGACATTTGTGGTAAGAATACAATGCTAGCAAGGATTTGGCCGTAATTGCTTACGGGCCTCAATATTCAATGTCCTCTTGCCTTGACCCTTTGTTGAATACAAGGGCGATTCTACCAATACCACAGCGGAAACGCTCCCCGCCTCCCTCTGTCTGAATTAAATCGATAGAAAGAGCCCTTTATACACAATTTCCCATAAATTCATTGCCGACACGCGTTTCTTTCCATCCACCCCTTGCAATGAATCCAACTGAATGCCACCGACACGAGGACGGGATGAGCGGACTCCCAAATCACTGTGGTCGTCGAGATATATAACCCAACCACCGATTCTTTCCCTGGTTGTTCTTTTCCTCACACCATTACTGAACCTCATTCAACGCCCAGCCTCTCGGCCACCTGTTTCTTCCTCGCTACTCTTTGTGGAACTTCAGCTACCAGAGCTCTCGAGATGGAAACCAAACAAAAGAAGGCCTCACGCCGTTCTTATCCTGTACGTGCACGTTCAATTTCTGGGCACCGGTACTGATTTAGAGGCAGGCAAAATGCCAATACAACGCTTGTCCGCGCATCATCAAGAACGTAAATCAATGGAACCGACATAAAGACGCTCACGGATTGAAAAAGTTCAAATGTGAAAATTGTTGGGGACGGTACGTCTTAATCCTACTCACCTCCTTCCTCCCTACATACTAATCGTCTGCTCCGTCATTAGGTTTGACCGACCCGATCCTTGCACAAGGCATATGAAGAATTGTGAGAAACAGCCACCACAAAGTATGATCGAGACCGGATTACCACCATCTGCTGGCTATAGTATCGTTGGTCCTTGGACTCTTCTCGACGCCATTCGGGATCACCCAGATTTCGATAAGGCCCTACGAGAGGCTGAGGAATTGGGGATTACCATCCCAACTGGAAATAACCCCCAAGAGTTGTTAAATGGTAGATATGCGCACGCTTGGTGGGAGCTTAACCGGAGAAAGGCGTCCAAGTCGGCCGACGAGAAAACGAATCACGAGGAAGAGGATCCCGAGGATGTCGAGATCAAACCCTTGGTAGAAGAACCTGTGGATTCTCAAGAAGAACGTTCTCTGTCCCATCCTAGAGGATCTCCGAAGAGTAACTCCGATGGAGAGGATCAACAATCTCTCGAGATTATCGAGGATGAAGCCGAAGTGTCAGTTCCATACTCCGGGCAACGTTACCCCACTATCTCTATCCCAGCTCTCGAGGACGAGCCGATTCAGTTTTTCAGGTCTAGTTCTTGGCGGCGGGACCACCCTGGAAGACGATACGACTATAGAAGTGACGAAGGTACCGACAATGATGGGTATCAGTCCTCATCAGCTTCCTCGATGAACAAGATACACCCTTTC